>JABWIB010002119.1:26713-60677 GCA_016617825.1 Platyplectrum ornatum | reverse complement strand
CATTCACTGCTGGAGACGTTGTATCTCGAGAGACGGGCCCTGATCCCTGACGTGGAGAGGGGAGTTCCTCGGTTCTATGCAAAATGGGGCCTATTTATTGATTATTTGCCGCTTGACCAGAGACTACATGTGCTCCGCCTCTTCGAGTCCACCCGGTGGTACCTTCTTCGTTATCCTGATGGTCTCCAGTAGCCCTCAGCTGCGCCCCCCACAATGGTTGCTGCCTTGAGGGGGTGCTGGCGGTTTTTGAGAGTATACCTCTCGTTGCTGGGCCCCTTCTGCAGGAGACAGCTCCCCGATATTCCATGGGTATCCCTCTCCTCTGCCTTCTTCCTTCCCGCCCCTGTCCCTATCTTCCCTCTCCCTTCCTTTTTCCCCTCCCCTCTTCGCGTCTTGTCTCCCTGTCCGTCCGTCTGTCTTCGTTCCCTTTTTTTGGGTGGGGCTTACCTAGATTTATATTGTCATGACTGTATGTATCATTTTCATTATTTTCTCTGTACGAACTGCTAATGGCTTTTGTGCTATGTTGTGCACCCTCTGTTGTTTGTTTGTTTTGCAAAATTCCAATAAAAAAGTTTATACAAAAAAAAAAAAACATGCTGGGATTTATAACTGCAGACATACACCAAATCACATTAAGCTGCATTCATCCTTTGGTCATGCTCAGGGCTGACATGAACAATTCAGGACCCCATTCAGCCACTTCCAGACTTTTTTCCTGCTGTTGATTTTATTGTGTTTAAACCTTTGGGGGCATGGTTGTGCCCCTTTGAATGCATGCCTAGCAGAATTAAAGCACTAGTCCTGAAGAAACAAAAGTGAGTGTGTATGTGTATGTTTAAGTATATTTATGTATATATGTGTGTGTGTGCAATAGCTCCTATTTCCTCCTGTAGTGTGCCAAGTCCTCCTATTTTTGCCCTGTATGCCTCAGTCCTTCTATTTTCCCCTGTATGTATGTCCTCAGTGTTCCTTCTTACCCCTGATATTTTCCTATTATACAGTACGCCCCATCCTGATATTTTAACCTGAATGTCCTAGTTCTAAGAAATCTATACTGTACACCCCTGTCCTGATAGTTTCCCACTTTACGCCCCATGTCCTGATATGTTCTGGTTTGTTCCAAATGTATGCAGAAAAAAGTGTTTACCATATCTTTGGTGGCAAGGCTTCATAAATGAAATGAAACCAATGCAAGGTGCAAAGTTCCCTTACCAAAACTTGCTTGTTGCCAAGAGGGAAAATTAGAAGTTAATGAAAGAACAGTGCGTAGGGCCTAAATTTACTAAACTATGAGATTGCAAAAGTGGGGAAGTTGCCCATAGCAACCAATCCCAGGAAGAGGGAACACCTGATTTATTTAGTGTATTTAAATAAGAATTTTCTACTTTTTCCATTATGGAATTGAATCCGTCAGATCTAGTGGTCCTAAATTAATAATGTTGGAGGTGGGAAAGAACTGAACAGATAGAGTAATGTGAATCCAAGAGGTGACAGAGAGAAGGTATAGTGATCCTAATTTCTGCAAGGTAAGGGTCAGCTGTCATAACCCTGTGTGTGACAGGGAGTCCTTCCTCTCACACACACTGGAGTTAGGGCCTCACTGTGTTCTACATAAAGGGCCAGATTCAGATTTACACTCTCATGACTTACACTCATGACTTACACTCTTATGGGTAAAACCAGGTTGAATATCATTGTAAGTGTTTGCATGCAGAGAGTTCCATATTCCCCCTGCACCAATGGTCGAAGTGGAAATTTAGAAGTGGTGGTATGGACATTCAGAAGTGGGGGTATGAAAACACAGGATATAATGGAAGTCAATGGAGATTTTANATTTTTTCATTACAACATTGAGAGAAGTGCCGGTATGTCATACCCCCGTATACCCCCCCACTTCGAGCCCTGCCCTGCACAGATTTCCACAGCTGTTGAAGGGACTGACTGATGTTGTTGCCTTTCTTCTCTTTATACTTTTTGTCTTCTCTTTTTTCTTCTCTATATACGTTTTTTTTTCCTTCTTCTGGTTATCCTTGGTATTACTGATGGCAGATGCCTTTTTTCCCTCCCTTGCTGTCAGGCTACCCTCCCCTGGTTGTTGAGTTAAGAACTGTTTATCCTTTTTTATTCCTTTAGTTTTAGTGATTTGGCTATGGACCCATGATGGTCTCCTATCCGTGCCCGCCTCCTCAACTCTCTCCTCACACACTAGGGACCCCATATTATAGAATTTGTCTTTGATTAGAGACTTTGATTAACCACTGGTCCTGAGCCCCTCCCTGTTTCAGGCCTCCCTGTGGTTGTCTCCCCATCCCTGAGGTGTAAGTGCCACCTCCTGTTCAACCATCACTCCTTATCCTTCTTTTCCTACCCACTCCTTACCCCCTCCTTGGAACTGGTACCCTCCATTGTTTATCATTCCCCTCACCATTTTATCTTTGAACGCAAAATAATACCCCTATTATTGCCCAAAAGTGTTCCCTGCTCCCCTCGTTTCTGTGCTCTACTAATGCTGACATTGTATTTTTGCAAGAGACAAACTTCAAGAAGGACCATCAATCCGTGGTGTCACTCCCCTTCTCTACGGCTCAATATTCCAACTACATTACAAAAAGTCACGGAGTGGCCATCCTGCTACGTGGCTCTGTTCCCTTCACACTTACTACATCTATCAAGGACATGGAGGGCAGTATCTATTTTAGTGGGCAAATTAAGATCCTCATCCATTACACAAGCCAACCTTTACCTCTCCAACACGGGACACTACTCCTTTTTTCATGCTTTATTTATTTTTTATTTTTTTAAACAAAATGCTTTATTGGTGCACCAAACATTACAACACTACAAGTACAATAATACAGAATCCACCAATACACAGAAACAAGTAACGGTAGATGGCACAACTTTACAGAGGGGGTACAATAAGAGGTCATAAAATGCTGACGCAGTGCGCGGAGGGGGTAGGGACGTGCCAGGGGAAGAGAGGGGCGCCGGGCCTCACATCATGTCCAGGAAGCAACTCCAAGGGGAGGGGTCAACCCAGCGGAGCCTCACGCACCACCCACCGGATGAGGTACCAGGTAGTGTTTTCCATTGACATGCGGATGCGCTGGCGGAGCAATTCAGTGAGAGTAGTCAGGTAGCTCTCCCACACAGCAAAGAACTGAGAAACCCGACATTCCCTGTCCAGTAGTGTTTCCACCCAGTCCATACGAAAGAGCAGGTGCAGCCTAGCAAAGTTCAGGGCCGACAGAATGTCATCACAGGTGAGGGGAGGAAGCAGCTCCGCCCNCTTCNCCACACAAACACCCCCCCCCCCCCCGAGACCCTCGTATGCCAGCAAGGTCTGGAGAAAGTTATAGAACTGAGAGATAGCTTAGGAAGTCAGATATGAGGATCGGTGAAGATTATCTAATGGGTTAGAGATGTCCACCAAAAGCGCGTAGTGTCAGGCCTGGAAGTAGGGGAGAGGGTAAATATTCAGGAACGGGCATGTCAACGCCTCCTGGTGGTATTATGATCACCCCATGCCCGCGTGAAATATGACCCTCACTGTCCGCATACCCCTCCTGGCCCAGAGGCCAAAGGGATGGCCCGCTGCGCCGTCCTGAAAGGCCGGGTTATTGAGGAAAGGCAGATAGAGGGAAGAATGGGCGTTCAGGTGGAAGCCTTGACTGACCATATGCCAGACCTTCCACGCTGACCTAAGCAACAGGTTGTCCCTGAGTTCTGGGGAAATCTCCTGGTTGTGGCAATGCAAGAAACCAACAAGGTCAAGGCTCTTCAAGAAACCCGATTCAAGGGAGGTATTCGAAAACACCTCCGTCCCGGCTAGCCAATCCTTAATATATCTCCAAATGGCTGCCCTATTATAGTTGACCACATCAGGAAAATGAATGCCTCCTTGAAATTTGGATTGTTGGAGCTTAAGTTAAAACCAATCCAGGGGCGTCCACTGGCCCAAATACATTTCTGAAAAATTGCATTCAGGGCTTGTACGTCTCTATTGGAGAACAGTAGCGGGAGGGCATGGAAAAGATATATAAGGCGGGGAAATAAGATAAATTTAAGCAGGTTGGCACGTCTCAAACAGGAGTGCGGGAGAGACCACCAGCTCTCCAGGTCCCGTGACAGCGTATTAACGGCCCTAGACACGTTAGCTTCATAGAGGCGGGCTGGGTTCTTGGGAATGATCACACCCAAGTATTGGGTGGGGCCTATTCAAAGCCATAGGGGAGCCCCCAACCAGGACAACTGTATGTCGGATAGCAGCATCACCAATGATTTTGTCTTGTTCACACGTAGCCCCGAGAGGACACCAAACTCCTCCAGCAGTGACATTATGGTTGGCAGCGCATGTCGATGATTACTGATATACAGGAGTACATCATACACAAACGCAGAGAGTCTGACCTCCCACTCACCCACCCGGGTCCTTGTGAACCAGTGGCCTATGTAGTCGTGCCAGGACCTGACTAGGTCAAAAAACGGAATACCCCTCCAGGCAGAGTCCGATGGATGGCGAGAGGAAGGAGACTTGGCGATGATCGGGTCTGCCACTGTATTAAAGTCGCCCACAAGGATGAGCAGATGGAGGTGACGGGGCGCCAGCATGTGAACAAGAGACTGAAAGAACTGCAGTTGGTCCTGTTTCAGTGCATAAATATTGAGCAGAGTAAATTTGGTGTGCCAAATTTTGACATCGAGGAGTAAGTACCTACCATTAGGGTCAGATACACAGTCTAGGGCGGTGTATTGCAGTGGTTTGTGAAAAAATGTGGCTACCCCTTTTGCCTTAACAGGCCCTATAGCAGTTGTGGAGCCAGCCTGCCTGGAGGTTAATATCATCACCCTCCCTCCAATGGGTCTCCTGGAGAACCAAAATATCGGGCTTCAATTTTTTGAGGCGGGCCAAGACCTTGTGGCGCTTCACCGGGGTGAAACATTAGTTACATGTCATCCTCAGGGCGTGGCGCTTGACCTTGTGGAGCAACCAGGGAAGTTACTGACTCCAGCGCCAATTGGGGGTCAGTGAATATTTTCGCCTCGCCATTGATTTCGATTCTAAGCTTAGCCGGGTATAGAAGGGCAAAGCGCCAATCATGTTGGACTAGCAGTTGGCACACTTCAGCAAAAGCCTTGCTGCGCTGTTGTACCTCTACTGAGTAATCTTGGAATATAATTATTTTGTCTGCCCTGTCCCTGCGTCTCGGTCAAAGCCTGCAAGACCTGTACAGCATCTTCCGTGTCTCCATATTAGCGTCATTTCTAGTAAGGGATGTATCTAGGCGGGCCTGGAGATCTTCAAATTTCTTATCCATATGGGGCATTAGAATGTTACAAATGGCCAGGGCCATGTCATCAATGGAGGCAGCGGGCAGAGGGTGGGAGGCCTTGGAGGCGGGGTCTGACTCCAGCACTTGAGATTCTAGGGAGGAGGGCGCTGGAGCATTCTGGGATTGTTTTGACCTGCCCTGTCGGGTGGTACGGGAGGGAGAGGCAGGCATTGACTTATCCAGGAACCTATCCATCCCAATCAGCTCGACGGGGGTAGTGGGGTGGGGAAGGGAGGGCCAGCACACCGGCGTAAAATGAGAGTTACCAAAAGGGAGAGGATGCGAGAAAGGAGGTCATGCGTAAAAGTGGGGCGCCAACCCAGCATGGGAAGGGAGTAGGTTACAGAGGCATCTTGAGGAGAGGTTGTAAGGGATACACAAAGGGGCAAACCCTATTGAAAATAACAAACTAAGGAAAAAAACAAACTAAAGAAAACAAAAAATGGAGAGGAGCAATGGTACGCGAGATATGAAATACACTACGGCCCTGGAGGCCCCCCGAAAATTACATTAAGTTACAAAACAAGAAAAGGCCAAACGAATACGAACTTCAGAGTAGCAGCCGGATCACTGGAGAAAGTTCAAGGCACTAAAAGTTCCAGGGACCGGATCTCCCCAAGCCCTCCAGAGCAACAGGAGATGACAGCAGAGGTGGGAGCCAATGATGATAAGGTACGAGACGTGGTGAAAAACCTCAGGTGGGGCCCAACCCTGTTGTCACGGTGAGAGTCCAACGGCTTCCACAATCTTCAGAGCTGCTGAGCAGGGGTAACTACGACTCGATCCAGACGATGGCCAAATCAACGGTCCCGACCGGAATGGGTCCGCAGCAGGGCTGGCGACTAACGAAGCGGTCCGGGAGTATGTCTGTTGGTCGGATTGCAGCCGGTGAAGGTAAGGTGTGGCAGCGCTGCACCGATGGACGGTAGGTATTGGTTCACTGCACAGCAGCACGGCTGACAGCAGTGAAAGGGTTGAAGAGACGTCCGGCTAAAGCTTCTGCCCCCAGCTACAGGATCCGGGCAGGGGGGGAAGGAGGCAGCAGATGAACCCCCAGGGCCTGGTCACTGGCCACAGGGACATGCCACACGCAGGACTCGAGCAGGAAAGATGGAGGCAGAGGAGCAGAGGTGGAGGAGGGTCCAGCAGGGTGAGAGGCAGTCACCACGATCCCACCACCGCTCTCCATGCAACTGAGAGGGGCAAGGACAGGCGGTCAAAAGAGAGGACCGGGTGTGGGGGGTGCGCAATCCACCGCGCTCCCTTCCCCAGTGGTGACAAAGGCACCCGGGCTGCAGACAATGTCCCCTTCCGGCTATCCAGCCACCAGAACTGGCGGAAGGGCGGGCACGGTGGGGACCCCGGGAGGCCCACAGTTCTTCGCGGCTCACAGTCCCCGCAAGGACCACCACCACACACTGCGGGGGTCAGGCTTAGCCGGTATGACTTAGCCAGTATGACTTGCCAGGGTGGGGCCGTGGGTTTGCAGCTGCAGGAGGACGGGAGTAGTGCGGGAAGGCCCCAGGCCGCCCTCGTCTTCCGTCCTGGCATGTCCTTCCGTCCAATCGTACCTCTCTAGGATCCAAGGTCCGGGGCCTGTGGGTCGAGCACCCCGAAGCTGTCCCTACACGCCGAACGGATGGAGCCCGAGGGGTGACACCGCTACTAAGTCTGATGGTGGACACCTAGGTCTGCGGCAGCGAGTTTGCAGTCCACCTATGTGTGATAAAATAGTGTTTCCCCCTGGCTGCTCTTCCAGAGGTGCTCGGGTGTGGAGTTGCCTTACTATTATCAGGTTTTGTGTTGTTTTGAGGTACTTTGCTCTACAATCCTTCTCTGACAATCCAGGCCACCTTTCACCTTCCTGAATCCATGAACTTTTCATATCTACAAATAAGGGGATTTATACTATCACAGACATGTACCAGGAAGCTGCATTCCCTGACCTTCTTTGAACATCACTGCCTTTACTAGGACGCCAACGAAGGCCTTATTTTGCTTCTCTTCCAAAACAAATTGGCCCTTCTCCAATTGAGCCTCATGAGTGAGCCTGGAAATAGCACCTGGGGTGTCCCTGGATGATGAGGAGTGGTACCTGGTTCCTGTAAAACTGCACCTTCTGTTTACCTATGTGTCAGTCACCTGTTGGCATAATTGTGGTGCCTTTACAACTGGTGGGAATGTCCACACAGCCAGTATATTTGGAAATTTGCCCTAGACCTCTTTGCATGGGTTACGGCTGACCCCTCAGTACGTCTGCTCAATCTGGGATTAGTAAATCTACCAGCTCATTAATTTCCCGTGTCAGTCTGTTAAACCAGGACCTAAAAAAAAAATCAGAGGTGCCCACTGGTGTCAAGCTTGTTAACATACTCTTGTACATCTCCTCTATGGAATATATCATGACGCTTCTCCATGATGCATTGCCAAAGTACCACAAGATCTAGTCTCCCTGGGCTTTTTTGATGCTTCTCCCCCATCCTTACCTTACCTTTTTTTACTTTCCCCCCAAATTCTCTCATCTATTTCCTTCCCTTCTATTTTAAAATGAAACTTGAAAACTCTTGAGGCTTAAACCAATTGTCCCTTCATTGTTTTGTACCTGCTGATTGTTACGATTTGTACTGCCTTTTTATTTGATTGTTTGATTTTTGGGACTCTATTGGTTTCTTTGTACTGTTCTACTGTAATGCTATTTGTTTATGTTGTCATTGGAAAATTAAGAATGAAAATAAAATCAAGATAAGAAAAGAATGAAAATAGTTTAAAAAAATGTTTTTTACATAACATTTTTATTGAAGAAATTTTCAACAAAAGGGGTACAGAAAAAAAGGAGGAAATAATAATGGGGGTACAAAGCCAAACATATTAATACAATTCAAAAGTAGAACCGCAGGAGTACCTCCTGGGAGAGGAGGGGACCGGCATGAGCATAATAATAAACACAGAAATAACACCACAGAACAAGGAAAGGGGCCATGAATGAAAAAAATAAACAAAGGGACTCAAACACCGCTATCAGGAGTTTCACAAGAGGTGGAAAGCACGGGTCAACACTACAAAGCGGGAGGACAGCATGGGAGGAAGTGAAGTCTGACAAAGTTGAGATACCCCTAACCACCCGCAAAGGAGGGGCAAGACGGGCCAGGTCACCTACGGAGAGTCTTTCAATAAGGACCAACACAAAAGCAATTTTTTTATAAAAAAAAAAGTTCTTATTATTTCTTTTTAGGCTTATGCCCAACTGTAATTGGACCCATTTAGAAAATAACAATAATCAGAAGTGTAAACAGGTGTAAGCAGCAGGAGGAGAGAGGCGATGTTTGGACCAAAACCTCAGTTTCAATTTTCCAAACTTGTTGATGATTTGGTTGTACAAACAACAATATTACTGGTATCCTTTAATTGAAATCTGAATAGGGCAGTGACTTGGTATGACAATATACAGTAGAGGTGAGCCAGTGGTGTGAATACTACTTTAGTGCATTTACTGTACTTATATTTTACACCAAAAAATCATATTTATTTATTTATAGATTTCACTTTCATTTCCAGTTTACATCATTTATTATTGCAGTGTAACATTAACATGTATCTCTGTATAATAGGCACCACTATTCTCACACATAAATATGCTGTCAGACAAGTTCTCTAAGTCACTAGCTTCTATGATATATTGTAAGAAGCATTTTCTTTATTTAATTAACAGCAAACAGTTAATATTATTTACATTCTGGTTTCTGTATTAGAACTGAAATCTTTCATTCTCCTGCGGGATATTACAAATAATGTTACATCAGTTCTTTAGTGATTACATTTGTATAAAAACAAGTTCTGAATTAATTAGACATGATTACATTATCAGTAAATCTTGCATCAGTTGAGTCTAAATATTTTACAGTAAGCTAATTAAGCCATTGGGTAAACTGCAACAATGATTGACCTTTGTCTCTAGACACCTGTAATAGTTCATTATTCAAAACAAAGATAGAAGCAATGTCTGTGTAATCATCAGAGGTTTTGTATTCTAAGCAATACACACATGTAATTATTACCTTATCTTTATGATGATTTCATAATGTCTCTATATCTCTATATCTAAAATTAAATTACAGAAATGTTATTGAACTTTCTCTATTTTGCATATGATGTTCAATAAAGATTAATAATATTATGCTTTTAAATTCTTACTTTGTAAAAAAAAAAATCCTCTTCATTGGGTTAATAAAAATGTATTACAAGATCTTACAAAAAAAATAAATAAATTACAATGTAATAATAATAATAATAATAATAATAATAATAATAATAATAATAATAATAATAATCATCATCATCATCATCATAATAATAATAATTATTATTATTATTATTATCCTCTCTATATAAAAAATAGTAACTTCTTCTGATGCTATAGCCTTAATTCAAGCCTAGAATTAGGGTTGGAGCTAGGACTAGGAATAGGACAAGTGTAGATAATTCTCTGGCTTCTCTGGGGCATGGTGTATCTGCATGGTTCTGAGTCAAGGATTGGGAGATGATGAGTAACCTTGGGATGTCACTGATGGCAAATCACATGCCACAGTGGTGGACCAGAAAGGGAGACTACCCACCGGTGGGTCAAAACTGAACTGTTCATCTTAACGCTCCAGAGGCCCTGCCCCCAAAAAAGCCTATAAAGTCAGTTATTGGTCTGGATTGGGTTAGCGCTCAGGATTATACCTGAGGTGAGGAGGGGTGTGTAGGGAGCTGCCCACACTTTCCTAAAGCATCTCTTTTGCCAGGTAATAGTGTTTCTGTTGGGTGAAAGAGAAGGGATGTAGGTGCTGCACCTGTTGTTATTAAGTTGGGTCTACCTAGCTTGTGGGATTAGTCCAACATTGGCTTGTGAAGTCAGTCCAATGTTGGATGTGGAGGCGGTGCTTGTCGGTGCGGTGTGCAGGTGTGTGTTGGAGATAAGGGAGAGAGGGGGAGGGGGAGACAAGAAATAACATAATCGTGTAGTACCCTTTGTAAACGTATGTGGATGTCTACTGGTACTCACACTTAGGGGGGAATTCACTAAGCTGAGAGTTTGCTGGAGAATTTGAAAGGTGGTGAAGTTGCCCATAGCAACCAATCAGATTTGAGCTCACATTCTCCAGTATGCAAAATGAAACTGAGAGCTTGAATCTGATTGGTTGCTATGGGCAACTTCACCACCTTTCAAATTCTCCAGCAAACTCTCCGCTTAGTGAATTTAGGCCTTAGTGTCTATTGTCCATTTGCATATCTCCCGTAATCTCTTGTCTTCCTCTGGGTAGGTGGTGTCAGTCTCCGGGGTCCAGGTACAGAGGTTCTTAGGTAGTGGGTTGTGTTTGTTGCCCTATAGTGCAACAGAATAGTCAGAAGGGATGTGGCTAGCAACTAACAATGTCACATCCCTTTACACAGTCATAGATCACCAACAAGGCATAGACAGCATCTGCTAATTCCTAGAACATGACCCAAACCTACCACAAATGCAAACAGAGTATCTCCTAAAAGGCATCCAGTTCATACTCTAACATAATTACTTCTGGTTTGACAACAAGTTCTATCTGCAGAGCCAGGGGGAGACATACGCCAAGAAGGAGTCAGAAGGATCCAGTCAAGGAAGGTCCAAGGTGTGATCTGCCGATGGAAGAAGGCAGGTTGCAGCAGGTATCGAAGTCAGTCTCCCGTTTGAGGTCGGGATTTGAGGTCGGAATCATCCAGGCACTGTTTTCCTCGATGGCTGGATATCAGGGGGGCAGGGCACCTGCCCGCTGGAAAGCTCCCTGCTCTGCGGTATCATGGGTGAGGCCTACACACGCTCCTGGCCTCCATTCGCGGCAGTCCGATTTCCCCCTGGCTTCAGGCCTTGCGATCACATCTCTGCAGTTGGTTCAGTGCCCCCCCCTGCGCTGTTGCCAGACTCTGCAGGCCCTCTCCTACTCACTGCCTCCCTTGCCTGCAGAATCTGGATCAAGTGGCCGAAGTTCTCCCTGTGCTGGCCTCCCTGCATGCTTGTAGTCCCCCTCCCCCCCAGCAGGGACCCCTGCCTTCTCTCCTGCCCCCCCCCCCCCTGGGACTGCACATCAAGTCTCCTGGCCTCCAGCTTCTTTATACCCCACATGTAGCTGAACCTGCTCCTGGCTGGGGGAGCGTGCACCAAGGCCTTTCCATACAGGGACAGGGACACATTTCTGTAATGCCACTACTCTGGCATAAACCATCACCGTTTATGACTCTGAGTGACTCCTACAATACAACAGAACAGCCCTCCTGTGCAGTTCCCACTGATGCACATAGCAGCCTGTTACTGCCTGCCTGACTGCCACATCTACACCTGAAGCCTCTCCACCAGCCTTCTTAGGGAGTCTCCACCGATGACGGGCCCCTGCTACTCCTCAGAACCACCTGAACCATCTGAATGACGCTGCTTGCTCCTGTGCTACTGCTTTGTACACTCTGACCCGGGTACTATGCCAACCATGCCACGGAACAAGCAGTCCCACAATAAAGGCCTTCCCCCACTACTTCTCGGGATCCAATTCTGGCTGCAAAATCTGCCCGTCCCTTACCAACCGTTGCCCTGCTGAATCTGATGCAGAGTCTGAAGACCTGGCCACCATCACTAGGGCTGACTTCCACTCCCTTATCACTGAAATAAAGGAATTCTGATCCTCCATCCATGCAGACGTCCAAAATGCCCTCCATAACATACGATCTGCCCTCCCGCACTGATCAAGTGGAGCGGAGAATTAAAGAGGTAGTGGGCTTTTAACAATCTACGGCCACTGATATTTCCTGACCCCAATGGGAAGTGGCGGCACTTCAGGACTGACAGGAGGACCTTGATAATAGAGGTCGCTGAAACAATCTTCGCATACGAGGGATCCCTGAGTCTGTAGAATTGGCACACCTTCTGCTCTACCTCAAACGGCTCTTCTTGCAACTGGCCCCTACTGTCCCGGAAGACCTACTGCTCCTTGACCATGCTCATAGGGCTCTCAAACCGCATGGTTCTGACCAAAACTCCCCCAAGGACGTCATTGTTCGGTTCCACTTTTTTAAGACTAAGGAGGCGGTTCTCTCAGGCTTCAGGACGGTTCATCCCCTGCAATTTGAAGGTGCC
Organism: Platyplectrum ornatum; assembly: GCA_016617825.1. NCBI lineage: Eukaryota > Metazoa > Chordata > Amphibia > Anura > Limnodynastidae > Platyplectrum > Platyplectrum ornatum. The sequence goes on along the minus strand of JABWIB010002119.1, from coordinate 48,203 downwards.
TCTCTGCAGACATTCCAGGACCTCTCCTCGGGCACGCTGACTCGTCAGCAAGATCTCAAACCAGTTACCACAGTCTTGGCCTCCCACGGTGTGCGCTATCGTTGGGGCTTCCCATTCCGTCTCCTGGTGTGGCACCAGGACCACCAACTCAGCTCAACCAACCTGCCAGAAGCTCAATCCATCCTTCACCAACTCGGCCTCCAACCAGACCCGCTGCCGGACTCCCAAGCCCCCGACCCGCCTGCCTCAACTTCCCTGCGATCTCCACTGTTGACCGAATGGTCAACAGTGCCTGGGCGATCCCGACCTCAAACGGGAGACTGACTTCGATACCTGCCTCCCTTCTTCCATCGACAGACCGCAATCGCACCTTGGACCATCCTTGACTGGATCCTTCTGACTCCTTCTTGGCGTATGTCTCCCCCTCAGGAACTTTGTTGTCCCGTCATTGATCTCCAGGTCCCCTGATGTCACACTGTTGAATGGCCTCTGGATGCTGGTGTCAGGGAGTTGGATGGACTCTACAGTGCTGTATCTACACTTTCTTCTCTTCTCCCTTTCCTACTCTTGCTGCCAATTTTCACCTGTTTTCCTTCCATTCCTCTTTCTGCTGTTGTATTGTACCCTCCCCTTTTTTCTCCTGAAGCACTTTCCCACCCTCCCCCTTCTCCTCTTCCACACGGTTAGGGCTTTTTGCCCCAGTTCGTCACCCATACTGCCCCCTACACCTTCCTCCCTTGCACGCTCCCCCTCCCATATTTTCTGTCCGGATGGTACATCTTCCGGACACACTACCACATTTTCCCGGCCTTGCCCGTTCCCCGGAGCCATTTTGGCTCACAGCTGGTCACGCCTTTGCTCATATGGCTCACCACCTCCCTCCACAACCAGAACCTAGGACAGAGATGACGCTCATCTTACAGTCCGATATCCCCCATTCCCTCTCCCCTGCCCTATTCCCTCTCCCTCTTAGGTCACCATCTATCTTGTACCCTAGCCTTGGGCCGATGACTAAGGTAGATGCGCTAATGGACACCTTTACGGCGGTGGAAGCCACCCATAAACGTACTCCCGACCTGACTCCTGTCAAGGATATCTGCGATGCGCATGGAGCTTAACCTCATGCTTACGAGACAGGCGGCCAGTAAACTGAAATGGCTGAACCAGTCCTTTTATGAAAAAGGAGACAAAGCTAAACTCCGATCGAAGCTGTCCGCCGCAACGTCCTCTCCTTTCACACCCCCTCTGGCTCCCTTCTCCATGACCCATGCGCTATCCACACTGCATTTCATTCCTACTATAGCAATCTGCAAAATTTGCCCTCTTAATCCCCACCCTCTCCATCGCCTCCTCGACCACAGGCAATTGCTGACTTCCTCCTCAATTCCCACCTGGCCTCCCTCTCTTGGCCTAGCTACTCACTCTTAACTAGCCCATCACTGGGTCGGAACTAGCAGAAGCGATTAAATCGCAAAAGATGGGCAAGTCCCTGGGCGCTGATGGATTCTCAGCTCCCTACTATAAACAGTTTTCCTCCCTCCTGGGCCCACATCTACTGACCCTCTTTAACTCTATAGTGGACAGAGCTCCCTGGTCTCCTGAATCTCTGGAGGCCTGAATTATCGTCATCCCAAAGGAGGGGAATGACCCTGATAACTGCTCGAGTTACCGGCCCATATCTCTCCTCAACCTTGATATTAAGATATTTGCCAAAATTCTAGCTTCTAGGCTTAATGTGGTTCTCCCTTCACTGATTCACTGTGACCATGTGGGCTTCATCCCCGGTAGGCAAGCCAGAGATAACAGCGCAGAGCGATTGACCTCATCCATATTTCCAGGTCCAGGGACACTCCGGTTGCAAGGTGTTTGACCGGATCTCCTGGCACTTTATGGTCCTTACCCTTCAGCACTACGGTATTCAGGGCTCCTTCCTAGATGTGATCTGCTCCCTCTATACTTGCCCCTTTGCCCGTACCCTGACCAACCCTGCAGTCTCCCTTCCTAATTTACTCATCACCTTACGAGAATACGGCGAACTATCAGGGTATAAAATCAATATCTATAAGTCTGAGGCCCTGCTCTTTAACACCTCCCCCCGGGAAAACCAGTCTATAGCTTGACCTGACCTCCCTTTGTACTACCACGCCTCCCATCTGAGTACCTTTGTGGCACCATTTATGGCTTATGTCCCTATCTTCACTCTGGGGCATCCCCCAAGCGGCCGGCATGCCTACCCTTTTACCTTCGACTGCCATAATAGCCACAATTTGGGACATCCGCAGACCCGACTCTGTCTCTCCTCCCCTGAACTCTCCCCTGCTCCCCCTGTGAGATAACCCTGCTTTTCCCTCCGGGTCGGTCATGGTGGTTCTCCCAGGGATGGAGGGACCTCCACATCCAGTTTGTCTCAGACCTTCGAGATGGGCCAGATTGGCTGTCCTACTCTCCGGCAATGATTCCACGATCTCAGCCCCACTCCTTTCCACTTCTTCCAAATTCGTCACTTCCTATCCTCTCTCCATCCTCCCTCCCGACCCTTCACAGCATTTGAAAATGTATTTCTCCTGCACCCTTTGTGTAGAGGGTTGGTCTCAGCTATCTACATCCTCTTGTTGGACTCCCGCCTTTGGCCCAAGACTCTCACGAACGGAACTGGGAGAGGGGCCTAGTCCCGATAACTTGTCCCGATAAGGAAGATCCTTGGGCTGACATTTGCATACAGGTTTCCAAATCCTCTATATGCACCAAAATCCAAGAAAATGCCTATAAAATGTATTACTGTTGGTACTACATGCCATACCGGCTAGCACATATCGGGGCTGGTAGGCCTGCATTCAGACTGGTACGTTCTCTCACATCTGGCGGACTTTCCCGAGAATCACTCCAATGCCTTGTCTCCTCCCTCCTATTGTTCCCAATTCCTAAAAGCCATTGGACCTTCCTGCTATGGGGGATTTTGGGCATACTCCCCCCTAGTCGTTGGTGGTAGTGATGCCACTCGGTCCCATCGTTGCGCGAGTTGCACTGCACTGCCTGCTTCCTGTCCGGATCGGTGCCGGCATTATTCTTCTATGATAAATATTCACATTTGTTTGAGAATGGTCATTGTAACTTGGATGTCAAGCATTTCAGTGTCATTAATCCATACCCAATCCATACACAATGTCCAAATTACAGTTCTGTGGACCAAATACCATTGACCACTTCTTCTGTGACCTTGCTCCTATATTAGAACTTTCTTGCTCAGATACCAGCATCGTTCAGTTAGAAGTGACATCATTGGGTGCTCTTTTGGTGTTTATCCCATTCTTAATCATTGTTTTATCTTATATTTATATTATAGTTGCCATTCTACATATCCAATCTATAACTGGGAGACAAAAAGCTTTCTCTACCTGCAGTTCCCACCTAGCTGTGGTGGCCATGTTCTATGGAACTCTACTTGCTGTTTACTTGGTTCCCACTAGAAAACAGACATGGAACATTAGCAAAATACTATCCTTGCTATATACAGTTGTCACACCATTGCTGAATCCAATTATCTACAGCCTGAGAAATAAAGATTTAAAGAAAGCAACTCAAATAATTATATTTGACGTTTATAATTTCTATTTAAATTTAGAGTTACAATTAAGATTAAAATAAACTGTAATCAGAATATATATAATATAAAATAATTTGGACATTTTTCAATTAGACTTTTATTTAATTTTAGAAAGTTTGCATAAACTAAACTGATAGTAAAATAGATTTTTGATGTTCTTGTTATTGTGGTCTGTAATGCACTCTGAGAAACACATCACATCAAACACATCAAAGAAGTATGACACCATTTTTAAGTTTTATTGCAAAATTTTATTCCTTTGATGCTTTTGAATCTCTCTGACGTACAATTACATTGATACTGAGAAGATATTGGAGGACCTTATATGTTTACTTACTTTTTACTTTATATATAGTGCTAGAAGTGTCACAAATTGTTACAAATGTTTTTGATTTTTTTATGACAGATACTAGGGTGCATTCATGATTTTTTTTCCCAATGCAATAATGATTCATGCAATTTGTCCATATGTTATCGACTGGATCCTGACATAAGAAATGCACACTATTTACACAGACTGTGTAAATTCTCTCAGAAAGTATTCTGCAAACACATGCACATGACTGATACTTATGGGAATCCACTACAACCAATCCTGGATTCCGCAAAGCCTTTCTGGTGGTGCCATATGACAACGTGCCATGTGTACAACTTGTGGGCAGGGGTAGGTATGTAAATCATCCAGTTATGACTTGATCAAGCTATAATCCTCTTTGCGGAAACAACCACATTGTACAATGGACAGGGATGTATAAAATATGAGATAAGGTCAGGGTGTACCCTTGCACATATAGGTTGCCCTGTTGGAAATTGTCTCTCATTGTCTGTGGAGTTGCTGCTCACTAACAGAATATTTAAGTTTAGAGTTGACCCAATGTGTTAATAGTCTATACAAAAGATTTATGTCAGACAACATGGTTGATTTTAAGTGCATGTCATGACACATGGGGCCTGTCTATTATAGTGCACATGTAACAGGGGACTCACCTCACTCTTCTCCTATTTCTGTACCACTTCCAGTCCACACCTACCAAATGTACCATCAGGATCCTCTCTCCTCTGACTTAAATAATAGGGACACCAGGAGCCGGTACAATTTTTAAACGTTTTTTAAGGACCAGAGGGCAGTTCCCGTTACTCCACACTGACATGGCACTCAGGCAACAAAAACAGGGTCACAATTACAATCAACCGCTGTTGCACAACAGGCTTCACAGGCGTGCTCGGCAAGTTCTGTCTCAGGAACACCCAGTCACCAGACCTCCGAAGTCTGTAACTCCAGAAGGAAAATCTATACACAAGAGAAACAGGCATTAATTCAGTTTTACAGAAAACATTTTGCATTCCCCTCTTCCCTAACAAAATTTTCATGGCCATGGCTAAGCTCACAACCTTCTTTCCAACATCACCACCACTCCGACTGAGTTGCATACACTCCATTGCCCACCCACATTACATTTCTTCCCAGAAATGTAACCCTGGTTCAGACAGTGGCTTTGTCAGGTTCAATTCACACTTTACACTGACCCTTGTTACTTTGACCTTCTAAGGTCCTCAAAGCTTAGCGGCATGAGTCTCCTCTTTTTGGGCATAGGAAAAGGAAAGAGATTTATATTTAGAGGGAGTGCCCGACAATAGCATGTGCATGTGCTACACTGCCTCATGGCCTCCCTTATCAAGGACCCTGTCTGTCGGGACCACTGTATTTCTGTGGCCCATGAGTGCTGGTCCAGGGTACTCTAGCTCTGGCTTCGGTCTTCGCATGCTGTAGCCTGTACTTGGCAGAATGCCATACTCTGGCAATGACTTTTCCGTGACTTTCTCTGTGTTCCTCCCAGGTCCGACACTCTGGCCTATGATTCAATCCAGTCCTTAACAAGCCTCCCATTCAAAAGGTGCACTTTCCCACACGAAGTAGTAATTACTATACTTATTAAATCTCAATGTTGCTGGTTAGTTCAGCCATCATAGGGTTAACGTTATTTTAAACAGAAAAAACAAAAATATAGGTGTGCGCTATCTAATACACTCTAATAGAGAAAAACACTTAATATATATAATAATAGTAAATAATGAATAATATATAATAAATAATAAATATACTCGGCTGAAGCAAATCTAATAACATACAATTTATTGACACATATGTAAAAACTAAATGTAAACCACTATAAATGTCTATTAGATACTAAATCCAGTAAAAATGAGCTTATCAGNNTTTAGTATTTTCTGGTACCAGATTGAAAATATAATCGATGATATCCCACTTGTATTCGCTATGTTGAAACCAGATGTATAACTNAAGAGCGATCCTTAATATTATGCAGATAAACTTAGTTGCTTTCTCTGGATAGAAAGTATCAATGGATGTCTCTTTAAAATAGATACAATTGAGGTCTGTTGTTGGTAAAGACAGACTTACTCAGATGCTGTGTGCTGCGCCGGGTTAGTTCGACGTTTCCAGGGGGCCCCCCGACATTCAATGCACAGATCCCCGGGACAGCGGTCCTGAGTCAGCCGATGCGAGGACTGCCTTGCTCGGCAGTAGGGTGGCTCTTTCAGCGGCGTTGTAGGACGCTCCGTTGGCGGTGTTCTCCACGTGGGTCCCAACTACAGCGTCAATATATTACCGCTCCCCGCTCGGCTGCATATCTCTGGACAACACCAGCTCTGCTTTAAGAATGTAACGTGGTATCCACTGTGATAAAGGGAATATAATTGCTCGGTCCCAGAGGTGATAGTACTAGTAAAAATAGTGGTGTTACTGTTTAAAATGCTGAGTGCACTCCTGTAACCTTCACGCGTTTCGCCNTCATAACACACGGCTTTTTCAAACACCAGGGTTATTTTAAACACCAGGGGAGAAATGTACTAAAGGTCGAATTTAAAATCTCACCCCAGTGTGGCATATTTTAAGGTGAGTTTTGCTTTTTGGGTGAGTTCAGTATTTATTACAGGTCGTGTTTGTTATTTCTAGATGGTTTGAGACTTGCCCAAAGCACCCTCACAAAAACTCTCTGGGATGAGCTTTTACATTATTCACATACTTTTGATAGTATACACTATAGGTCAGGATGGTTTCTCACCAAAAACTTTGGGCAAATTTTGCCCAAAAAACTCGCCCAAAAAACAGAGGCACTTTTACTATGCAAATTTCAGAAACTCACCACCCATCAATGAAAACCTCATTTGGAACCCTATATAAATGGTCATTTATGGGTGTGCCTGTGTGGGATGCAGCATATTTACTGAATGTGGAGGAGACTATGGAGTTTTTTCTGGCATGTGGCCTCATGGAGGGAGAAAGTTCTCAGCCCCATGTGACTGAAGGATAGGAGGACCCTGACCATCACCAGTGTCAAAGTTCCAAAAATGAAGTCACTCTGCTTGCGTCTCGTGATTGTATTAAATCAGCATAAAAAATTATTGAAAGTTATAATAAAAAAAGGTTTATTTTGACATGTAAAATGAACAGTAAAAGCCGAATTGAAAATCAAATAGTCAAATTTGATAAGACAATGCCCTTTTTCTTTTACTGTGGGATGCAGCCCACAGGGTTGAATTTGATGGTAAAATAACCCCAACAAGGTGGGTTTCAAACTATTTTATAATATCAGTGACGTAACATATGAAATCCTCCCATTATTACCTTTTATCAAACTTTAAGAGTGAGAAAAACAAGTCTTAGTTATACATGGCCAGATGTGAATGGACCTATTAGAATCATATTTTGCAATATTTCTGTGAGCTGACCACATTGTGTAACATCTTATGTAACTATATTTTAACTCAACCTAGTATCTTTTGGATTCAGATTATTCAGAATATAGAATTGAATATATTTAAAATCAATCATTCACACCAACCCCTGGTCCAGCCCCAGCATATGCTTCTCAGGATTGCACATATGTTCCATGTGCGGCTGGACCTGGCCTCCCTGTCTTATAAGGAGGTTGTTAAAATGTTTAGGCTTAACAGCTGCAGCCTCCTGAGCCTTTATGAACAGGTGAGAGTGTATTTGGAGCTTGATACAGCCCGGTGTTATGCAGTGTCTGGTTGGAGGTTAGGTTGTACTGCGCGTGTATGAGACTTAAAAGTCGCCTGTCTGAGAATTAAACCTCGACGGTGTGAGAAATAAAACTCGCAATGAAATACATAACTTGCCCTCAAACTCAACCTAAAACTCACCATAAAACTCGCATGTGAAAAATTCTGACCTATAGTCAATACTTGAACTGACTCTAAAAACGCACCAGAAAAACCAAGCAAATCACAGTGAGAAATTCACACTCCAAAACACAACCTTTAGTAAATTTCCCCCCCCAAGGGAAAGTATAGCACATGAGCAGTACAACCTAACCTCCAACCAGACACTGCATAACACCGGGCTGTATCAAGCTCCAAATAGCAAGCTCTCACCTGTTCATAAAGGCTCAGGAGGCTGGTGCGGTTAAGCCTAAACATTTTAACAACCTCTTGATCAGACACGGAGGCCAGGTCCAGCCGCACATGGACCTGGCCTATGCTGGGACTGGACCAGGGGCTAGTGATGGTCAGGGTCCTCCTGTCCTTCAGCCACTGGGGGCTGAGAACTTTCTCCCTCCATGAGGCCACATGCCAGAAAAAACTCCATAGTCTCCTCCACATTCAGTAAAGATACTGCATCCCACACAGGCACACCCATAAATGACAATTTATATAGGGTTCCTAATTAGCTTTTCATTGATGGGTGATGAGTTTCTGAAATTCGCATAGTAAAAGTGCCTCTGTTTTTTTGGGCGAAGTTTGCAAATCTAGCATGCGAATATTTGGTGAGAAACCATCCTGACCTATAGTGAATACTATCAAATGTATGTGAGTCATGTAAAAACTCAACCCAGAGAGTTTTTGTGAGCGTGTTTTGGGCAAGTCTCAAACCGGCGAGAAATCACAAATGACCTATAATACTGAGCTCATCCAAAAAAACAAAACTCACCCTTAAAAACGCCACGCTGATATGAGATTATAAACTCTAGTATACTTTAGTAAATTTCCCCCCAAGACTTTTTTAGTCCACATCTTCCCTTCTATAGTGGACTGGATACAGATACTGGAAAATAAAGCAAACAAAGGAAGGGATGCTTCCTAGTACAATATCGTTATTCTATTCAAGCATCTTTTCCAGGATTGAAAATCACGTTATATAAAACAAATTTCACAAGGCAAGCATATGTGTTTACTGCCAAAGTAAACTGATTTGGCTTACAACCGGCATCGTAGGTGAGCAGATGGATGAATGGCAGCAGCTTCCAGGATCAGAAGTAACAAAGCTGATCCTGGAAGCTGCTGTTACCAAGCCATTCATCAATCTACTCACCTGGGATGCCGTACCATCATCATCCATGGTTCCTCTACACCCGACAGTATTTGTGGAAACTCACATTGCAGTCAATTAAATTGGGCTCATAGGGTCTACCTTAAAACCTTTTTTAGTGTTTTTATTTTTCATTAATATATACTGATTTATAAGTGGAAATAAGTGGAAAGTCTTGGAACATCTGGCCATGTGTTAAATTTTATGATACTTTCTACGGACCTTCTATCATGCTGCGACTAGTAGCCAAAGAGATGGCAATTAGGTTATCGTAATCTTAACAAAAGAAGACCAGTTTGAAAATGTTAATGTGAACATGTTAAAGCATTACAGGAAGAACAGGTGCTACTATCAGCAACTATTCCAAAACAGTCTTCTAAACTTCTTATGTGTAAATGTTCAAAAACAAAATGTCAATTAAACAGAAGTATTCATATACTTCATAGTCCTTTTCCTATTTGGACAAGTGGTCGAACTGGAAATTTAGAGCTCTGGTATGAACATTTAGAAGTGGCGATATGGAAACACAGAAAATAATCGAAGTCAATGGAGATTTGTAAAATTTAAATTACATCAGTGGGAGAAGTGCCGGTATGGCATATACCGCATACACCTCGACTTCCAGCCCTGATTTGGACCTTGTCATGATTCAATCCTCTACATCATTATATTCATAGAAAATAAGAAAAACAAAAACAGAAAGGATTCATTGTGAAAACTTTGTGCCCCCAGAAGGGTGGAGGCAAGAAGTTTGCTTTTTCCCATCTATTACGGTACAGAATACTTGCGTCTTTTCATACTAGGCTCTATGGGCCTGCAAGCTAAAAAGACGTGCATTTTCTCCCTTACACAAATAGCGTAAGGGGAAAAATAACGTGCAAAGCCAAATCGAATTGGCCCCTATGACAGTTACATATTTCACAAGGAGACCTGTTTTTGTTTTTCTTATATTCTATGATTATAGTGATGGAGAGGATCGAATCATGATAATGTGTAAATATGAAAAGGGCTACAAAGTGTCTTTTGTTTAACTGAAATCTCATTTTTGAACTAGTACTCATAAGTATAGAAGACCATTTTGACATAGTAGCTGATAGTAGAGCCTGTTCTTCCTGTAATGCTTTAGTATTTGGTTGAAATTTGTCTCATGCTATCAAGATGTGAGTAGGAGGAATTGACACAATGACCTGAGAGGAGACTGAGCGCAGGTCCAGGCCTAAGTGGGCAGAGGTTGAAGACTGTGTAGGATGCACATAAAGATGTAATGAACGTATAAAGCCCTGAATCACTGTTAACCAACACATCGACTGTTCTCCTTACATCCTCTTTCACGCCTGTCTTCCACTCAATTTACTTGATAACATTCAACTCACTTTACTATCTGCTTTATAAAATATATTTTTTAGATTTGCCAATGTGTTCTCTGGAGAATTAGTTATGAGGAAGAGGTGTAGTCTATTGTGCAGGGTGTTATAGAATCTAAATATGTAAGAAGATAATTTTAAGGCCTGAGGGTAATCTACTGTTAAGGTGATCCAAGACCACGTAATAGGCGCATGATCTGAAGTAGCTCAAGTGATAAAGAATCCACTTGTTGACAAGAACGAGGTCAGTCTGAGAGTAACTATTGAAGACTACAGAAAATTAGGTACATTCTCTAGAATCTGGTGCACGGACCCTCCATAGTTCATATAGATAATACTCTGCGATAAGTTTACAAGAAGCCATGGTGGGAAGCAGGTCTAAGGCAGGCTTACTGATCCTACAGAAATGTGTATTGTCAACCGTCTGGGGTCTGGGATCAGGTCAAAATCACCCATTAGAATCAATGAATCATGATCTCTTCACAATGGTTTTTAAGACAGCTGATGCAAATTTGGGGTGTACATATGGTATGCACAGGGAAACTAAGTGACTTCTCTTTCTTCCAAACAATAAAAAATCTCCCCACCTCATCCTCAACCTTATTATATTATTAAACTCAGTTCTTATTTCTTAATGTTATAGTTGTAGCTTTTAATAACATTCTTGGTTTCCTGACAAGAAGGAATAATTACCATGCGCAATGGACTGATTACTCCATAATCACAGATATCCCCAAAGATTTCATTGTTTTGTCTTGAGCACATTTTAAATCTATATATACTGTGTAAGAATAAATGATCAGCTGAATGTTATGAATAACTGTTTGAGACAATATAATACATCTTGTTGCTGGCAACTTCACCTTTTCAATATTTTACTGACATCCTTCTACAGATTAATCAGAAATAACAGATATTTGAAGATGAAGTATTATTAGTTCTCTAAAGAGAGTATATTTTTGGTATGTTTGTTAAATACTCAACCAACAACTCAAAACTATGAATGTGAGTAATTCCATTAATGTATGTGGGCCAGATTCAGATATACACTCTCATGACTTACACACTTATGGGCAAAAACCATGTTGAATTGCAGGGGGGGGGGGTTTAAAATGAATGTCAGTGTTTGCATGCAGGGAGAATACTTTTTTGTTGCATGTTACACACAGATACTGACCAGCGTTACTGTTACACTGTTACACTTGTGTAACATTATCTCTCAACTCTAATACTGTTTGCAATTAATTAAATTTACCCCCCCCCCCCTTTCAATTCAACATGGATTTGTCCATTTTTGAAAAATCTTTTGCATGAAACAATTTATCTTATAGTGTATGGCCAGCTTTACACATGCACTGTGTATTACCCCTGCATGTACAGAATTTAGGATAGCACATACGGAAATCTTTGTTGCGGAGGAGCTCCACCCAAAGGTCTGGATCTGANGAATGTCAGTGTGTGCATGCAGGGAGAATACTTTATTGTTGCATGTTGCACACAGATACTGACCAGCGTTACTGTTACACTGTTATTACACTTGTGCTGACATAAACTTGTGCTGACATTCATTTTAGCCCCCCCCACCCCGTAGTTCATCATGGTTTTACCCACTCTTGAAAAGTCTTTAGATTGGAACAATTTATTGCATAGTGTATGGCCAGTTGGATGCAATAGTTCCATGTAGTATTGTTGTTACAAATTTGATTTAACCATCTTTGTTAATGCATTTATTGTGTGATGTAGGTATAAGAAATATCCAATTTATATCAAGGCTTAATGATTTATACTAATTAAAAAAATATCAATACATTTAAGCATTGATTAAAAAAATAATTGTGGCAATAATTAATTAATAAGGTTTAGGGGAGTAGGGCAGGATTTACTAAGGGGTACAGTATTTGTCAAATAGCAAATTTACCAAAGGCAATTCACCAAAAAACCATTGTATGCTGATAATTGTATTATGTTTTTTAACCTTATGAAAGAGTTTTTGAGGTATAGAATAATTAGTAAAAGAGAACAGATGTAGTGAAGGGTTTTTTTTAAACAAGTTATGAAGTCGGTCACATTCTGGCACCTGTGGTTTGCCTTGCTGGCATCTGTAGCTCCACTAGTAGGTCATGGTTATACGTACAGGGGATTTTTTTTTACTTTTTATATTTCTAATACAACTATATTCTGCCAAATCACAGGAAAATCCACCTTTAGTAAATCTGGACCCAATCAATTGAATGTATTAATAGTGTTTGCTTTTGTTAATATGTAAACTATCATTTATTTATGTTAAATAAATGTATTTTATTATATTTTCATAAGCAAAACAGGAATAACCAGACTATGGAAACAGTCTTTATACTTTTGGGATTTCAGGGGACACAAAAAACAAGGATTTTACTCTTTATTCTGTTTCTTGGGATTTACTGTGTTACTATATTTGGAAATCTCCTGATTATCACCCTGGTGTCCTACTACAAGGACCTTCATTCTCCCATGTACTTCTTCCTCACCCAACTGGCTATGAATGACATTTTGTTAACAGCAGAGGTTGTNCCCAAATTTCTCCATATTTTGTTGAACAATGGAGGAACCATTAGTTTTCTTGGCTGCATCACACAGTTTTACTTCTTCTGTGCCTCCGAAACATCTGAGTGTCTTCTCCTCACAGTGATGTCTTATGACAGATACTTGGCCATCTGTCACCCTTTGCGTTATACTTCTATAATGGACAGATCACATTGCATGAAACTGGTCACAGTCTCTTGGATGTTGAGTTTTTCTGTTATACTAATTGATACAATAACATTATCAATGCTACAATTTTGTGGACCAAATATTATTGACCATTTTTTTTGTGATCTTGTTCCCCTTATAGAAATTACCTGTTCTGATACAACAATTATTAATTTAGAAGTGTATTTTTTAGGTGTTTTACTGGTTCTTGTCCCGTGTGTAATAATCATAGTATCTTACGTTAACATCATTTTGAACATCATGAGGGTTTCTTCAAACACAAGTAGGCAGAAAGCCTTTTCCACCTGTAGCTCCCACCTGATGGTGGTCTTCATATTTTTTTGGACTTTATTTCTTGTTTATTCTTTACCAACCAAAGGACAATCACTAAGCATAAGTAAAATCTTTTCACTCATATACACAGTGTTGACACCATTATTCAATCCCATTATATATAGTCTTAGAAATAAGGACCTGAAGGAAACTTTACACAAAGCAGTCCATAGAAGTACTGTGTGGAAAAATGATGTATAGACAACATGTTCTTTGGTTGAAATATATATTAGTTTTATGAAATCTGTATTAGTGATCAAAAGGACTTATTGAAAGGTAAACTCTGATTATCAGTGTCCTGCCATCTAACACCTTGCCTGGCTTCAAAGACAATCTTGNATCCTAGCCACAGTGGTGGTGGGTGCATGGACTGTTTAGCCATTTGGTCTGCCTAGAATGTATGTAATGCAGTTTTGTCTGAGAACAAAGATAAATTATGCTTGTATGAATTAAACCTTCCTAATTACCACAGAATTTTCAAAAACAATTGAATGCATAAAAATGTATAATCTGTGCGCATTACAACTTTCTACCTCATGAGGAACAGCCTCAAATTCAGTGCGCGCCTGACACCTCATCAGGTAAACATAAGCTGTGCATGTGAAAATGAGATACCTACTCAGGGGGGATATACGAATGATCATATTGCACCCATCACTTTTCAGTGGACATGACCCTGACATCGGTTCTCACTTCTTACTGGCTGGAGCTAGTCAACCAATCATGGGCTGAATGCCTGGGGAGAGGTGATCAGGGCTTTCTCAAATATGAAGCCAAAAAGAGGGCATTGGCTGTATCCTGTGGGTTACAGTATTGTGCTGGGGTTATGCCAATTTTCCACACCAGACCCAGGCCAGAATCTCATGTTCTCTTAAATGGTGAATATATTCTACTATTCACTACTTTTTTAATTGCTTGTATGACTGCTTCTAATTATCATTGTAACCCCTTTCCTATTTTTTGTACTATTACTAGATTCATAAGCATTGTACGATTCCTCTTTTGTAAAATAAATTGTTGTTTTTTTAGTCTGTTCATATAGCTCTGAAGTCTTTGAAGGGGGTGACTACCGCTTTGGCTACTGAATAGTATTGTTCTGAGTTACATAGTGAAAATCAGAATCTAATATCTCTGTTATATCACAGGGCCTAAAATCTAAATATTACATACATACCTGTAAAAATAACATGTGAGGACAGCCATGAAGTTAGGGTAAAATTCAGTGTTTTATCATAGTAGTGTGTTGGGGTGGTGTTAGAATATTAAGGGAAATTTATTTCTAGACCCACAGGTTAAGAGTAAAATGCCTTAAGACAAGTGTACAATAAGTGTCTGGGTTAAGCAGAATCATCGCACACTGTGTTGTGGGGAGACTAGCAGATTACAAGATGAGTGTAAATGACTAGTGGATAGCGCGTGTGTGTATCGCTTAGGTGTAAATCCAAAGGGTCATACTACCCTATCTTCCGGTGGATCCCACTGAAATCAATGTGCAAAAAATAAGAATACCGCCTCTAGCGCTACACCCCCCGATGTGCTAATCCCCCGATGCAATGATCCTGGTATCAAATATATAAATACCATGCATTTCCATATATCTCATTGTGAGGAAACCTTCTATATATAAGAAGAACAGCATTCATATATTTATTGTTGTATATTTGATACCAGGATAATCGGGGGATTAGCACATCGGGGGTGTAGCGCTAGAGGCGGTATTCTTATTTTTTGCCGATTACTAACAAGGGCTGGCTGGGGTTTGGTGTTGTTCTCTCATAAGGGGTCATTCATAGAATTCATAGCAAGCGACAGTCTACTGGCTGTGTTCTGGAGAGGTGTGACTCTGGAGAGGTGAGGCACAGGAGATTTATGACCACCTGGTATATAAGCACATAGCATATGTGCTAGTAGGATTATTGTAATATCAATAACAAGTATTGGATGATATTCTGGAGTCCTTTGTTAAATGCAGTAAGTTAGTAAATCAGGAATAATAGTGGAATAGTTGAAAAAGTTCTGTCCCCTTCTCCCTCCGCCTCCCGGTGCCCTGTGTAATACCTCATTAAAGGTTCATAATGTTTTTTAACAATGTTTAAATTTAGGGAGTGATATAAAGGATCATTATCTTTCACTGTACATGTGACGACACTGTTATTAATGTTCCCAGTCACTTCAGATGTAATAAAGAATGAAGGAATATGGTGGAAATGCTGTATATTGTGGTGTAGAATGTGTTGGGTGTGACTGGCCTGTCTCCTGCAGGTTGAAGATTGTCTCTCATACAGCCGTTCTCCTGGTCCTCTGGTCCTATCAGTGTCTGATACTGACACAGTGTCTCTGATGCCTTGTCAGCTGAATCACAGGAGATGATTTCCCCTTTCTTACGCCTATTATACCTCAACATTTCCCCATTACACTCTCTCGTCACTATAATTACCTTACACCCCTCAGCCGTCCTGGCTGTATAAGCATCGGAACAGGGGGCAAAGCACACTCCCCGGTCTGAAGCCTCTGGATAGTCTGGGTCGCCTCTGGATAGTCTGGAGCCTGCGGCAATCACTGCAGCTGCATGAAAGATCATTAGTGATATATCCAATGTTGCCATCATCAAGGTTCAATAAAGAGGATCGGAAAGGTTACAGATGCTCTGGCACTTTCTTACAATTGGTATTTGTGTGACTTAAGCTGCCCACATACAAGCAAATTGTATGTGTACAGATCTGCTCACAATTCTGCTATACCCCCATGATCGCACCGGTAATCTTTCCATGGTCTCAATGGGGTTCCAATACGCAAAGCCTAAGTTGAGTTTTCCAACTCTTGTAAACATGAAATTGTGCTGGTTAACTCATCTCAATCTATATGCAGAGCCAGGGCACGCTATGCTGTACATTGTAATAGGAATGCACTATTGAGTAGCATAGACGCATGTGGTATCTACACAATACCCAGAAATGATCAGAAAGGGAAAATTGGAACTCAAAATTTACTCTTTTAAGATAATACATTTTTATTGTTCAGTGTTTCACAGGAGACAGCTGATTATGCATTAGAGCTTTTACTTTAATAAAGCTACTGTTTAAACAGGGAAACTAATTAAAAATATCATCATGTACACCCAAAGGACTGATTACTGCTCTAAACAAGAGCAAAATCCCCTAAGCGATCACAGTTTTAATACATTAATGCATGGTATATTTTAGGGTCCCTTTGCATTGTGGAAACATTTACATTTCTTCTATCAAATATTCTGCAGATACATACAGAAACTATTGCAGAAAAAGGACCACAACAGTTCTACATAATACAATTTCATGTCACCTTTCCTCATGGTGAACCAATGAAAGCAGATCTGTGCATGTGGCTCCTTCAGCAGTCTCCTGTGGCTCTCAATCCCGATCATGGCTGGACTCAGCAAATGCACAGTGCACTGTACATTTGCAGCAGCCACCTGTAATTACATTTGGACCGGGCAGGATTCAGCTGTGGTGTGTGACTGACGTGCAGCATCACGCCATCGTCATTCTGAAACTGAAGAGTGCCAAAGAGGATGTAAGGAGGAGAAAATTATATATATATATATATATATATATATATATATATATATAGTGAAATATAATACAACGGCCACTGTTTCAATTGCTGAATCTCGAATAATGCCCCCATGCTTGAATCTTCAAATATACAATATACCAGATGTCATGATTTAGAGGATTTATACAAGTGGGGATATGCATTGGTCTATTTCCTTTTAGTAAATGAAAGTAGTGAAGTAGGTGGACCATTTGTAAGTTTTTACATCTAACCAGGACAGTGGGGTTGATCCAGGAGTAAGAGATCTATATTAGATGGTGGATAAGTGGGTGTTCCATTAAAGTATAGATGTTCGCTCTCTTTTTGTACCCATCCAGGCAATGTCAACACCAGGATGAATTAATACTGTGACTCAGCCTTTGCACAACTATTCTTATTTTTTACTTGGGGATACAAATGCACCAAAATTGGCCATTACAATCTGGCCTTAAGTGATGAATTGAGGACTTTCAGGCCACTAATATTTTCAATGGAGGACATTGTATTTTATTGTTTCCCATTCTAAAGTTTTCTTCCTTCTTACATAGGAACTTTTTTATTTTTGCTTTTATTGTTATCATGGTTAACATGTTTTCCCAAGTACCACACCAAAGCAACCAGACACTGATTAATACATTTATTCTTCTGGGATTTCCTTATAACCAAAGTGTACGGAATGGTCTTTTTATTCTCTTTGTTGTGATATATATGGTGACCATATTTGGAAACCTTTTGATCCTTACACTGGTCTTCTATAACAAACACCTCCAATCTCCTATGTACTTCTTCCTCACACAACTATCCATAAATGACATCTTTATTACTACAGATGTTGTCCCCAATATGTTGTACATTTTACTGAACAATGGAGGAACCATTAGTTTTATTGGCTGTATCACACAGTTATATTTCTTCTGTGTCTCAGAAACATCTGAGTGTTTTCTCCTCACAGTGATGTCCTATGACAGATATTTGGCCATCTGTCACCCCCTGCATTATACGTCCATAATGAACAACGCCTATTGCATGAAACTGGCTATAGGCTCCTGGATGTTGAGTTTTTCCATTATATTAATCGATACAATAACAACGTCAATGTTACAGTTTTGTGGCCCAAATATTATTGACCATTTCTACTGTGATCTTATCCCTTTATTGAAAATGTCTTGTTCAGATGCAAATATTGTTTATTTGGAAGTGACATTATTAAGTGCTCCCTTTGTTATTTCGCCATGTATCATAATAATTGTATCTTACATTAACATAATTGTCACCATCGTAAGAACTCCCTCTGCTACAAGTAGAAAGAAAGCCTTCTCCACCTGTAGCTCCCATCTCACGGTGGTGTCCATATTTTTTGGAACTATTTTAGGTGTTTATCTTCTGCCAGCTGAAGGACAATCATTGAGAATAAGTAAAGTTGTATCACTCATGTACACAGTGGTAACCCCTTTGATAAACCCCATTATATATAGTCTCAGGAATAACGACATCAAGGAAGCCTTACACAAAATAATCCATAAAAACATATTTTGTGACAACCTTGCTTTATAAAAAATACATTTTGAGTTGATTATAGGCTAAATAAGAACATTTTAGCATAGTCAATTCTAATCTTTATTTATTGTAAAAGTTGAATTTTAGAAAAATAATTTGCAGCATTTAAGTATAAGAAAATAAGATGATAAGATAATATTTTGAAATAAGTGACACATTTTGTTTTATCATATATCAAAGAAACTAGACATTTTCTACAAGACATTTCAAAGATAGATTGAAAGGAGTGCTATCACTTATTAACATGTGTTCTTGAATCATTTTACAAACCATCCTACATGAAAAAGGAATTACTGTGATACTACTGTATAGTTTTCAATTTATTTTGGAACACATTTTTCTTTCTGTTTGAGGCCATTTCTATAGGCAACACCTAGGTACCTCAATGGGGACAAGACTCACTATATGCTATGCAAACCTAACCTATTACGGCTGTTACATAGATTGCCCATACATTAAGAAAATTTTCCAGTGAGATTATGGCAGTTATTTAAAACATGTTATTTTAAATTAGAATTTGTGTTAATCTAAAATTGATATGCAATGTTTTTTAAATAGGCAATAATAGATAGATGAGTAACTTTTATTTGATACGGTTCACACCGAGAGATTCTATATGCCACCTTTATTATATTGTTCCTGACATCCTGGTTCCACTTTGGGGTCTCTGCTGCCAATCCGGTGAAAGAGTGTCAACAGCCTGTTCAAGTACGGGCGATTAGTCCGTCTGGAGAGCGAGGTCAATCCATCTACTGAGAGGGGCGTGACATACTTACGGAGCTCACATGTGCCGTGTGGAGCGGGGACAGCGTCCCTCCACGCCGGAACAGGCCCTCCAGATGACCTCGGAAGGATCGTCACCGCAGACCTCACCTGGCTGCTGGGGATGCCCGGCAGTGCAGGATATAGACAAGTGGAACCAAACTAAAAGGAGCATACAACTTGCTGGTAATTATACCACATAATGGCAAAACTGTGTGCCTATCTTGGATTCCTAAAGTATAGGACTTGCAACACCAAAAACAGAAACCAAATAAACTTAATCACCATAGACTCTATATTTATAGACAAAATCTCATGTGTGATTATACCGGTCACAACGTATAGAATAAATACAATAGATCAATCAATCTAGCCACAGCAAACAATCGCTTGTAACAATTATTTACAAGATAACCCTTAATGTCCTGTTGTATGTGGAAAGGCTGCCAGTTTACACATATTTACTTTAGAAAAAAACATCCAATAAAGATATGATGGTTTTCTACAGTACAGAGAACTTTAGCAGGATCTTTATACCCCAAGACTGTACAGAGGACACCCACATACCATCCAAGGTAAGAGGAAAGGAAGTTTCAAAACCAGAAGAGGAAAGGGTTCTTTACAGTAAGGGCAGTCAAGATGTGGAATTTACTGCCAGAGAATGCTGTGATGGCAGATTCAATAAATATATTTGAGAAGGAGTTAGATAACTGGTAATTAAAATCTTACCATAGTCAGGAGGGAGATTTTCATGTTGAACCAGATTGGCTGTTACTTCATTTGGATCAATTCCGCTTATAAGAGTAGGATACCTGGAGATCCAAATGGATTGAACTTGATGAATTGTTGTCATTTTTAAACCTCATAAACTATGTTACTGTATTATTAACTAATAATCACATACTCCCACCACAAATCTATGTCTGGACATGGTGCAGGCTTAGCGCAGGGAAGGAAGAGGCAGGTAATGTCCTATGGACAATTACCTGCCTCATTAAGGGTAAAAAAAAGATAAAAATAATAAAATAAAATATTTAATAAAATGTGTTGGTGTTTTTTTTTTATTTAAATAATATTTTTTTTATTTCTTATTTTTTTTTTCATTCATGCTCGCAGCGTACGCTGCGAGGACAGACAGGCAGAGGCTCCGGATACATCATCCGGTGCCTCTGCGGTTTTTTAAATCGTGCAGGGAAGCGGGGCATACGGCATGCTCCTCACCGTGCGGTCTATTCAGAGCTGCGCTTTTGCGCAGGTCTGAATCTAGCATACCTGGCGGCCGCAGCGTGCAGCCACCAGGAACGCTGAATCAGGTCCTAGGGGCTGATTCAAAGGTGCGTCTCCACCAGCCAGGCTGGCGGAGACGCGATGTTTCGCCGATCTGCACATGCGCAGATGGGCTCTGAATGGCACGGAGTCGGGCGCAAAGCTCTGCGACTCCGCTCCATGCAAATGAGAAAAGGGGCTAATTGAAAGCGCAGCCTGCACCATGTCAGAACATGGTGAAGTGTAGCGCAGACACCGAGAGGCAGGTAATGTCCTATGGACAATTACCGGCCTCATTACCTGTAAAAAAAAAAAAAGTAAAAATAAAGTAAATATAATAATAAAATTAAATATTAAATAAAGTGTTTCTGTTTTTTTTTATTTATTTTTATCATTCATGAAAGCCGGCACCGCTGCAGGTGAACACTGGCAGAGGCTCCGGACATGGCGTCCAGAGCCTCTGCAGTTTTTTACATAGCGCAGGGAAGCAGGGCATAAGGCACGGACCTTGCGGCCGCAAAAAAGCCTGAATCAGGTCCTTGATCACTAAGCTGCTTTGCTTATAATACCCAGTTTACTTGTAAGACCACTCACCAGTGCCAATGGAGGTGGATTTCTGGGCACCTGACATTACAATTGAGAATACAAAAGCATTTGCTTGTGCAACAATTCATGACACATTCATATTTCTTGCTAGTGGCGAAAAGAAGAATTTCTCAACAACAATACTAAATGTAACCTAAGACTAAAGCTGGGCACACACGGTAAGATAAATTGTTCCAATTTAAGGATTTTTTTCAAGAGTGGGTAAAACCATGTTGAATTGCAGGGGAGGTTAATTGAATTAATTGCAATCAGTATTACAGGTGAGAGATGATGTTTCCAGCACAAGTGTAATAACAGTGTAACAGTAACGCTGGTCAGTATCTGTGTGCAACATGCAACAAT
>JABWIB010002118.1:38873-55939 GCA_016617825.1 Platyplectrum ornatum | reverse complement strand
ATATATATATATATATATATATATATAATGTGTGCGAAGGGTGGCACTCAGTTGCAACGATCCTCAAAAAAATCAACTTGCCCAGGTGCTCTCTCCAAACGGTGATGTACAAACAGGAAAAAGAAAGGCACTCCGGGTCTTGTAATCGAGTATCCAAAAGTTTATTGCGACGTTTCAGGGGTCACAGCCCCTTTCATCAGGACAGACATATATGTCTTAAGTATATACTCGAGTATAAGCCTAGTTTTACAGCACAAAAAATGTGCCCCCCTCGGGTTATACTCAAGTCATTGTCCTACATGGTGCAGGGATGTGAACAAGTTGCCAAGTCTTTGTTACAATAATCAGTCCACATCTGGCTTGCTGTGCTTGCAGCCTTCTTAGGTCTCCTGTTGTGTGGCAGCGGTTTTCTCTCTGTCCCCAGATACCAGAGCTGCACACATTGCTCAGAGCTAAGATGGAACTAAGGTAAAGGAGGGGGAGAGCATGACACTGGCATGCAGCATGCCACTTACCCACCACACTGAGCCCATAGAGCTGACACATGCATGATAGTGTGCTGTGTGGGGTACACCATGGCACAGGAGCTTGACATTGCCTTATATTAACCCTTCACATGCGGGAAAGAGGGGGGGACAATAGAAACATATAGGGGAAGATCGATAGGAACTGGGACATAGAGACCAGAGGCAATGCAGTCCAAAGGGGGCAGTTTTTTTTAGATGAAATTAGGTGTCTCGGCTTATATTCGGGTCAACTTGTACTCAAGTATATACAGTATTTCTATTTGCCTCCTCCAGCTCTCTTGCACGAGGTGAATGTTGTTTAATTAAATTCCCTGCACAGTTAACAAATCTTTACAGACCTGCTCCATAGCTAAAAAGAATTGTCCTGTCCCAGAAAAATAAGGTTTTTTAGGTTTAATTAATTGCTACAATTTGATTTGGAAAAAGTTGTTTGGCCTTGTGTGCTCAACTAAGCATTAGATCCAGGAAGTTTCCTGTCAATTCACAACCTTGATGCATCAGAGATTACTTTTATTGAGTAACTGTATGGGTGCATGATGTGTTGCTGGGAACAATATGTCTGAGATTTGGCACACTGATATGAATTACAGATGGCTCCTTACTGGGAGCTGGCTCAGGTCTTGAAATTAATTGTATCTGGTGCAGCTCCTGTCTCCAGCAGAGCTTGATGGTCATGACTGAAGAGGCCATAATGATATTGTAAGAGATTATACAGCCGTTTATTGAATGTCTCTCATTGATCACTTTCAGTATATGTATATGTGTATATATATAATATATACACACACTGAGAATTATATATCATTTGTTTAGAGGCATAGTAATTACATTGAGACTTCTGCAGATGTTATTTCAGACATATTTGGTAAACACTGTTAAACTGAATAAACTGATCAGGCAGTGGCTAAATTTGTTCTGAAAGTCCATATTGCTGATGTTTACTTTCACTAAAGCAGCATACACAGTGCGGTTCACACTGGGGCTGTGTTTGATTTTGGGAGCTCCTAATTTTTGTGTACAGACACCTGATCTGCAGAGCCACGATTCCCATTTATATCTCTGCATAGTGCCACCTTGTGGATAGGCATATTATTGCAGCATGTTTATGGGAATTATTTGTTAACAATTCTCAGTAAACTAGAGAGTAGTGTGTATGGGGGCTGCTGATTGGAATTTCAGATCGTGAGTAGATATGTTTAAAAGGCATTTGATTATTAGAAAGATGGCATTATAAATCAGGAGAGTGACTGACAAGTTTCTCAGGTATTGTTAGTAGTTTCTGAGGGCAGTGATTAGTAAGAAATACTGCAGCCCCTAAACTTACTTTTAATATATTCTATATATTATTTTAAGTGTTGAATAATGTGCTTTTTCTTATCTTATTTTTAATGTTTAGTAATTGCTGTAGGCTTTAAAAAGGGAAAGTAATAACTTTGGTTTTTTTTCTATTTAGATTACACTTACTACTATTGGTTACGGTGATAAGTATCCACAAACCTGGAATGGACGTCTGCTTGCTGCTACATTTACCCTCATAGGAGTCTCATTCTTTGCTCTCCCGGCTGTAAGTTTATTGCCCTTTATATATTTCTCTCCAGACCAGGCTGTACGCAGCATTTTCAGAACGTATTAAGAGTTTTCTGTGTGCCACAGGGAATCCTTGGATCTGGATTTGCTCTAAAAGTTCAAGAACAACATAGACAGAAACATTTTGAGAAGAGACGTAATCCTGCCGCTGGGTTAATTCAGGTAATATTTTAGTCCCAAGTTTTCACTGTAAGGGAGTGTGGGATGTGTAAGTCTGCCCATAGCTGTCACACTACAGTCATCCTCTGCAGCAGTCACTGCTTGGAACAGATGGCATCCAGGGGATGTTGTAGAAAAGGGGAGAGTAGGAATAACAAAACACACCTAATTCTGCTTGTGAGCAAAAATAAACCTTCCTTAGATACTATATAGAGAAATAAAGATGAGATTGCTGTGATTGTGTGAGCTAAATATTTCAGCTTCTTCCTGTCTAAACTGTAGCTCTGTAAATGTGTTCCATATCCCTATTATCGGAGAAGTACTCCGTTAAACTTCGACATTGCCATAAATCGTTGGCATGGACCAGATCCAGACTTGCGTAGTTTAAATGATCATTTAATCTGTAACATCCATGCATGCTTTAGATGTTACTCATGTATATTTCAGTGGAGTGGAGGTCGGCGCAGACCTGCAGGTCTCCAAGGTGTCCAAGTTCTAACCAGATTGTTTGACGCGCACACATTTGTTTTATGTGTTCATTTTATTTTTGGGTAAACCTAAGACACAGTTGATAAATATATTAATATCAGACAATAGAATGCTAGATTTATCTCATGTACAAATGCCACACTTCATTATTCTCTCGCATCATCTACCAGATAGGAGACAGTGTGATAGATACGCAACCTCACACTGCAGTCCTACTGTAGGTGAACAAAATACAGACTTATCAGGAATCTGCGATCCTTTTGATAACCATCATTCATGTTGTTTGGGTGAAATGATTCCTTCACCCTCGCCCTCTGTTCCAGTGCCTATGAATAGCTATTATTATAGAGGTTGTCTTGAATGATCAATATGGCTTTAGAATACCTTCAACTTGTACAATTTTTGTTTACAATAGTGATCAATACTAATTAACCGTGTAGTTATCAGTTGTTGCCAATTCTAGGTATATATAGAAAGAAAGAGAGACTTTATCTGTTACGTGATATGTTATCTATTTTTCTTATCTTTATGCGTTATACCCAGGGACCAGACCACTTATTAATAGGGATTTTTAAGATAACCAGATAACAGAATCCTTCTATTCAGACTGTGCTTGCTAGGTGCTCTGACCCAGTTTTATGTATGATCACTGTAAGGAACTACAATGATGGATGGAAACAGTGAATGGATAAATAAATGAATGAATGAAGAAAGGAACACGGGAATTGTGTGGTATCTGTCTTTGGAATAACGTACGTAGTAACAAATAAATCTACACCGCTTCCTCTGTAGGTGTATAATGTAAATAGCAATGACCTACTTTCCAGCCCATAATGATGTAAGCTAATACTCCCACATGTGAGACATCCTGGGCAGATGGTCACAATGGCTGACAGATGAGTGAAACAGTTGCAGGGGTTTTGGTATAAAAATGGTTCAGGTATTCTCCAATATCCCATTACTGAAAAATCATATGTTTGGTTCCAGTCCATACTGCCCATAAAGCAGCTGAACAATACAAAACATCTTAACATGTATGTTCAACAGGCTCCGCTTGATAAAGCTGTAATATGTAATATATCTCATTCTATTTTAAGGCATCATGGAGATTTTATGCTACCAACCTGTCCCGCATGGATCTGCACTCCACCTGGCACTACTATGAACGCACCGTCACTGTGCCAATGTACAGGTAGCTAATCGGAAGACTTTTCTCAAATAAAATCTGTGACATTCATTCTCCTCCTCACATTCTTGCAGTGCTGTTTCACACATCCCTTTGCCTAAGTTTGTAATATTTTTTTTTTATTTTATTTGAATTCCATGTTTATACATTCTTATGACTACCTTGTTATTATTGCATTAATTTTATACTTTTATTTGTGGTTTGTTTATGGTTTGTTTTGGTTTTTCATTTGACCTTTTATTTCTTTTCATTTGATCTTCTCACCGTTCCCATTGTTCGTAGCGTTTTCTTGTGTCATACCAACTTATGAAGACGCCTCTGACACCATTGGATTCTAGGTAACTTTTCACCAAGTTATGAAGTATGCCAATGAATATTAAGCTACTTCCAGATGGTATTCCTAATGAGGTAATGATTGTGATGAAAACATGGGTGATTATGGTATACCCTAAAAAGAGTACATTTTTCTACAGTGGAAAACAGAATTTTGATGGTTTGGATCCAGAATTAATAACCACAGATGATTTATACACACTGTGGACTGGATCCAGACTACTACTACTATTGAACTTACAATCGTGCATGGTACGAGTGGGTAAAACCATGTTGAATTGTAGGGGAGATAAAATGAATGTCAGTGTTTGCATGCAGGGAGAATACTTTATTGTTGCATTTTGCACACAGATACTGACCAGCGTTACTGTTACACTGTTATTACACTTGTGCTAAGAAACATCATCTCTCAACTCTAATACTGTTTGTAATGAATGAAATTTACCTCCCCTGCAATTCAACATGGTTTTGCCCACTCAAAACTTTATGCTCGTAAGTTGAGCTCTAACGCACCCACAGAGGCACATCCAGACCTCCACTTAGCTTCTGTAGGCCAGCACTGCCAGTCAATTACTGGTCTCAGATAGAAACATATAAAGTGACGATAGATAAGACCCACAAGGACCATCCGTCTGCCCGAGCTTCCAAACACACATACACAAAATGGTGGTTGCTCAGATCAGTTAGGTTAATTCAGTAGAGGTGCATAAAAAGGCAGAGTAACCTTGTATAGGGGGCTAAGGGCTTGTTGTGCTAATCTCATTCCATATGACACTCTTCCACATAGGGCTGCATGCATAGCACATAATGTTCAGAACATGTATGTTTCCATGCGTGTGAGGGAAGTGCTGTATATGCAGCAGATGGGAGCGCTCTATCATACGAGACACAGTGTTTTTGGACAGAAAGTTCTTTTATGGATCCAGTGATGTGACTTGCCACCTGTTGAGAGTATTGTTAGCATTTATGTGACTTCTTAAATGATAAAACTCTATTTTACTAAAATTATCCTACCAATAGTGGGTAGTGCAACTGGCTAAGAAATGCTGGTTGGACAACATTAAATGTATTAAGGGATTTGGTTTCGCTCTTTAAATATGCATCACAGTTTACATAGTCATGTTTAGAATGATTAACTTATTTCTTAGTAAT
Source organism: Platyplectrum ornatum (assembly GCA_016617825.1). Taxonomy (NCBI): domain Eukaryota; kingdom Metazoa; phylum Chordata; class Amphibia; order Anura; family Limnodynastidae; genus Platyplectrum; species Platyplectrum ornatum. Next base: position 50,506 of record JABWIB010002118.1, on the reverse strand, counting down.
GTTGGTAACATGCAGTACATCCTCACATCCTGTAGAGGGACCCAAAAGAACACTGTCCTGTTAAATGTATTTATTGTACATATGCTGTAGATACAGAACAACCAACATTGGTATTTTATTGCAGTAGCTTCTATTTATTTTGCATTGATCAACAGTTTCTAATCACATTTATTATGCTGACTACTTTATAAAGGTGCCTGACAGGTCTAAGTCCCCCCAGATATAGTGCACCCACAAAATTCCTGATCTTTTTCTTTTTTCCCATCCCTCTTCTCCCTTCCCCCATTATACTGTTTGGCAAGCAGCTCTCAAACGTATGGTGCATCCAGGTATGGCACAGATATATGTAGAAAATGTTGTCTTCCACCCACGTGGTCTTGTGCTGTTGTTTTGCCATCGCAGCTGTGGTTTGTGTACACACAAGGATTGTCAGATCGCTGTGAATATTTGTGTTAATGCTATGTATGCATATGAATGTTGTATACTAGTAGGGAATCGCACACCATGATCTTGCACATATTTTACGATGGAGCATATTGGATTATATACGTCTACATATTCATTACAGTATCTCAATAAAAATTCAATTAATCGATAGCTATTGATTTTGGTTTAGTCAACTCGGATGTCACTGACACAACCACTTTATACAGTGTAATAATAGATTTTAAAATGCATGTTCACGAGAAACTTGTCACATCACAGATGTACAAACAGTGATTTATATGACCATATTTTGCTGATGAGGGTGGAATAGTAGACTGCACGGGTACCTCAGTACTGCTTGAACTTGGTGTACTCCCTATTCCTTATTGTGTTGTGTATACATCTGTCATGAGATAGTTTTGTGGTTGTATAGTGATTTACGTCATTTTGTTTTCGTGTTTGTGGCCTGCTGGTTCTAGTTTGTTCTTTTTATGAATGACCATCATTTGAAATTAATAGAAATTACACTTGTAATAAAGGTCAAGTTTTGCTTTTAAAATAAGTTTTTTTCCCTTTAATAGAAAATGAGACACAAGCTATGTAAGGAAAAGAAAACTTGAACTTTTTAAAGATTTAATAAACTCATAAATTAATTGTGATATAAGCATATACATTATTAAATATATGGTTGACAAATGTCTATTTGAGTTGACTATGGATCCTGAGATGAATTTGTAATATATTATCGTATATTCATTAAAATTCATCAGAAAGGTTAGATATATTTACTTTTCTTTAAAACCCATCGTTCACTCTGTAAAAGTATGAGCCCAGCAGAATTAAATTAAGCATACAATCTGAATTAGAAAAATCTATATGAAAGCAATATATGGCGTAACATGGTTTTCTATCTATTTTTATTAATAGGTTAATCCCACCGCTGAACCAGCTGGACCTTCTGCGCAATCTCAAAAGCAAATCAGGATTAACATTCAGGTCAGACGTGCCAGGGTGGGAATTTGGGGATAGCTTATTTGTCGGGTTATCATGCATGCTCTGCCTTAATTTATGATAAAGATTTCTATTTTTATTATATTTTAAATACTTAAACAGCAAAAAAAAAAAAAACAACAAACTTTGTTTTATATTTTATAAGAAATAAAGGAATGATGAATTGCTTCACAAGGTTAAATGAATGTGTTTTTTACTTATTTTATTTAGTACATAAATTTATTTAAGAAGTTTTTAAATAGTGCCGGCATCAGTTAGTATTGTCTTTATTTTGGGTTTTTGCTTTTTTTTGTTTTTAAACGGTAGAACTCTACAAAATCTTAAATGTATCCAGTTGACCATGGATTTAAGGATTATAGAAAGCATACATGTAAATTATGTGTAAACAATGTCTGGGAGGGCGGTCTCATATATTGGTAATAGTACCACTGGTGGTTAATGGACCTCTCTCTGGTGGTACTCATGTCAACTGTTTAAGCTTGTATGGAGATATTGGCTATACAGGGGCGATACCAGATGACAGAGCGCATATTTCATAAAATGGAATAAAATAGGGAGTGGGCAGGGGAGGTAGGAACCGGGGAGGGAGGGGCGGGGGAAGGGGCAGTTATCCCCCCATGATTTTTGTTTGTGGGGTAAAGATTAATTGAATTGTTTTATTAAACTAATTACATTCATAAATTCTTACGGCCAGATTCAGATTTACACTCACGACTTACATGGGTAAAACCATGGTGAATTGTAGGGGAGGTAAAATCAATGTCAGTGTTTGCATGCAGGGAGAATACTAGCATGCAGAGAGAATATTTTGCACACAGATACTGACCAGTGTTACTGTTACACTGTTATTAGACTTGTGCAAGGAAACATCATCTCTGTAATATTGGTTGCAATTAATTCATTTTTCACCTCCCCTGCAATTCAACATGGTTTTGCCCATGAGAGTGTAAGTCATGAGAGTGTAAAGCTGAATCTGGACCTTAGTAACCAACTTGTATTGAAAAACTATTCAGTTAACTTTTAGCCCAAATTTCATGTGGTGGGTCCAGTAACAGACATGAGATATAGAAATTTATATTTATAGCACATACCGTAACATAATTTATAAGTACATTTTTTTGTAAGTAAAATAAACAACAGTCAAAAATTACATGCAAAACACGAAAAAGTCCTTGGCCTTTGCGGCCACATCCCAATGACAAATTTCCGTTCATATACCCCTGGTAGTGAGTGTGTATCTACATGCTATGGAAAGTATTACTTGACCTGACTTCACACTGTGGAACTGGTACTGGTACTTCTCCTTAAATGGCTGAGAACCACGGGGGTAGAGAAATGCTTTATCTGTGAATAGAGGGATCAAGTTGAGAGATGTCCTGATTCAAGAGGATATATGTATGTAGGTACAGTTTTCTTAATGTCTTTTGCAATAATATTTCATATTTTATGTGTTTAAAATATGGTACAAAATCCGGTTTAGAAGCCAAAGAGGCATCTGTGTAGCGTTCTCCTTAAGACTTAAGAATAGGAGTGATAACTAGCAGCATACGACGAAAGTCATTACAATACAAGATTTGTGCCAGTGCCATTCTGCTTTGTGAGAAGCTTTTTTTAAAGGTGTTGTGTTTCTTTAGTACGCCATCTGATCGAGCGTGATCATGGGTTGTTGTTGCTAGGGTTTAGTTTATGAGACATTTCTGTGGGTGTTAAATAGATTTGACAAAGTTTAACGGTGCAGATGTGGAATTATTGGATGATAGATTGCAGTCGATCAGGGTATGGTGTGAAAAAAAGAAGTCAGTGACTGAGAATATAAGATCTAGATGGTAGATTAATCACATAACTGGAAAAGACAAAGAGAGAGGACATTATTAGTTTAGAAGCACCATAAAATGGGGATCGGAAAGGGTTAAGTTATTAGTTATCTCTGATTATTTGGTTTTCTCTGAATTCTTCCTTTGTATAATGCCTTATCCGTGACAAATTAGAGGCAACTATTAAAACTTCTTTTAAAAATTAAAAGAATTATAAACATAACACGATCAGAAGCTCTGCTGATAAACTGCTATGTAGATTTTATAAATATAAAAGCTATTTTGCATTTACATAGACCTGTTTTATGCAAATATGGTGTTGTAGGGCATCGCAGGGCTAGTTTGTGATTAAATGATAGGTATTTCTGAACCCTAGCATTCGTATTGAGGTGTAGGTGGGTATTTGCATATTATGTAAATGATCGCCTATATATAAAATGCCCCTTGCGGCCTATAAAGTAGTTTAAGTTAAACCATTGCATACATTTGTACATGCGTATTTCTGGGAATGAGCATTCTCTAAAACCCCACTGCTTTTTCACAGCTCCTCATGTTTCCTATGGTATTCATAGATTTACTTAATCTGTGATAAACTTATGACATAACAAAGTAGACAGGTTTTCTTACTGAATCTTCGAATAATAAATATCCATCATTTCTGTCCCATACAACATGCTTGTTCGGCATCCTGCTTTATTATTAACTTGCATTTTCCTGACATGAGCATGCCGTGGAGCTTATTTAATCAGAGTGACCTCTTTGTGTACATGGGGAAAAAAAATAACCTTTTACATTGCAAATGTACACTTTATGTTCCGAACCTGAGGAAATCAGTATGCAGTTTCCATGGTTACAAGCAACCGTGGTTACCATAGCGACGCCTCCTTCTCTTTCTGTGACTCGTGTGTCTCTTGCATCAGATGTATGTGAGGTGAACACTGAAGAGCAAGAATAGATGCTCTCTGTCCCCCTCTGGAGCGACAGAACATAAAAACAATATCCCTTCTGTTCCCAGTATGTGTATGGAGCAAGCTGTGCTCGTATTGCATATAGAGCGAGGGGCCGAGGCATTAGAGTAATATATGGGATTTCTATAGCCACTTTGTGTAATAAGATTTTCCCTAACATCATCAAGTGCACTAACACAAAGTCATATTTTTATCAAAAGGAATATAGTTTATCAACTGAAAGAATTATAATATTATACACCATTCAACAGACTGAAAGCCACCATCACATCATAAAAACTTGTTGTAGGAAAACATCCACTATGTCATACCTCCCAACTGTCCCGCTGTCCCTCCCGCCTGGCAGTTTGTCCCGCAAATCGCGTCGTCAAAAGGGGGCGTGGCATGGGCGGGAGGGACGGAGTCTGGGCGGGTCTGGGGGCGGAGTCCGGCGGGTCTGGGGGCGGGGCTTATGTGTCCCGCGGCCCCGACCCAGCATGTTGAGAGGTATGACTGTGTGGTAGAGTACATTACATAACACTAAGGGGCCGATTCAATCCCGCGCGAAGACGGGAAAAAACGCGAAGTGCGCTTTTTCCCGTCTATTACGGGAGTGAAAACTCGCGGAGTTTTGTATTTGCTATTTGCGTAAGGCAGAAAACTTCGCGTCTAACGGATTGAATCGGCCCCTAAGAACAGGAAACAGTACAGTATATATATTGTTTTGAGGGAGCAGTATTTGTGGCAGAAGGATGACATTAATGTTTAATATGAACTGTATGTGCAATTAGTGATGTTAAGGTATTTGAGGCAATACGTGAGGTAGAATTAGTTTTGACAGTTTCTATAGACCACATTTCACTTTGTAAAAAAGTACCCATGTATCATCAGGTGCTCTTTGCTTATCTAAGGACAAAGGATTTTAGTGCAGATCTGATTCACAAGATCCATACTTTTAGTGGATCTGATATATTTGCCAGCACTGGAGTAGGGATGCTTACTATACGTTATGGACGTGCCTTGTGTATACCGTCCATAGCCATAATATATGCGGATGGATGGGAAGTTGTTACGAGAGAGGAAAGTGGCAGTGCCCCTGTATTGGAGCCCTGAACGTGATGCATCTATTCTTTTTTTATTGACTAGACTCCCTGCAAGCCTAGGCCTCAGGATCAGGCTCCATCAGAAGTATAAAGTTTATATAACGGTTGTTTTTACCACACATTGGTATCCACTACCTTATATTATAACTGTTATTAACAGTCATTTCTATCAATCAGTTCAAAGGTAAAGGATATCATTCTGTGCAGTCAGGTTTTTACTAACCATTGTTGCCCGATTGCTTTAAATTGCCTGGCTTGCTTGTTCTCCTGCCTGTATATCGGGGGAAATAGCTGTGAATTAACAGAGAATGCATCATTTATTCATTGCATCGCAGCTAACATGGTATTGCTTCTTGTTTTAAGGAAAGAGCAACAGGCTGAGCCTCAACCCAGGTTGGTACCCTGAAGTGTCATATAACCGTACATGTGTCTCCCATTCATGGTAACCTTCACTGTAAACTCCCTCACAGCTACTATGGTTTCTATCTGTGTCATGTAATATTACTCACATCGTCTAAAGTGTCTTTTCATTCCACAATCTGTGTACTCCACTAATTTCACTAACGGCAAAGTCTACCTGCCACATGCATATTATGAAGGTAACCATTTTGTAGGTTAACCCAGGAGAAACAAAAAGATGGCAGCATGGAGGGGTGGGACATGAGGCTTTGATTTATGCAAATCATTGCTGATTCCTCGCCCTCAGTGATCTCTTTATCTTGAGAATCAGGAGTCCCATGTAAATTCCAGGAGGTTCAGCAACCCTTGGTTTACATCTCATTTATTTACTAGATAAATTATAACATAATTGGTTCACTAAGCTTAGTAGTGAATGTATAGGCTGCATTAAACTAAATATTGGCTGTGCTGACAAAATGGTTGCCTGCCCTGGGTGAGTTAAAATTGTAACTAATGACTATTGTTATGGCCTACACTGCTGTAACTAATGTTTGTGTTAGATTGGCATCTTTAAACTCATAATGTTCATGCATGAATAAGTTTTACTTATAAATGTTTCTTTTGCATTTAGCATATGGTTAAGATGGTCTCTTCTGTTTATGTTAAATGCTGTTGTCCAGACATACCATACATTAGTTAGTTGTCTTCTATAAAATGCAATAGTGCCAATCATTTCCTGTTAGATTAGATAAATGATACTAACCACCAAGAAAACCCCGGTGGTATTCTCCTGTCCTATCGAGCTGTTTTCACCTGGTGATCAATTGCTGTACATATGCAGTGATTGCCAGGGAATACAGTCATAAGGAATGCCAGGGAAGGTATGCCGTATTAGCCACCTACAATGGTAGATCCTAATCACAGGTAAGTAGACGAGTGACGTTTTACAATATTTCTGGCAGTGTGTAATTCTGAATGAGGAACATTTAGCCATGGATACATTTTGGGAACCACTGGTGTAGGTTAAACTTTCTGTACTTGCAGATATGACTTAATATGACTAACATAATGGTTCAGATATTCTCCTCACCTTTGTTTCCTCGTATAGGAACTCTTATTTTATATGATGTTCTCCATATGTTCACACAACTCAACTCTTCAAAACTCTTTAGATGTTATCCAGACTTTAGTGAAATGACTTTTATGTGACCTGGTATTACAATGCACTGTGTAGTATAGTGTGTTGTGTGCTGTGTGTACTGACCCATGCCTCACAAATGAGAACGGAGGATCGTGTCAATTGTGAGTTTATTGCAACTAATCATTTTTTATTAACAGACTGTAGTTAAAGGCAAAAAATTCTGCCACCATCCGATTTAAAAGGACAGTGGTTATCTGTCTCTGGTGCAGTCTTTCAAATGTGAAGCTAAAAATCTAGTTACCTAAATGTTCCCGTTCAGAGTGATCATTTCTTACAGTGATGTCACAACAAGACGTTTTAGACTTCTCCTTCTCCTAATCCCTAGGACTCTTAGTACATGTTCTCAGAATTATCCTATTATTCCCATTAACAGCTATCTGTATGTAAACGTTGGGGCTACATAATTTTGGGCAGATTTAGCCACAAATGAGTTGGGTATATGAATGTAAGATGTTGGGTATTTTGTGCTGTCTTTTATGTAAGAAAGTCATTTATTAAGACTTTTCCATTATGATTTCTAAAGTGATTTCTTCAGCTTTTTATACTTTATCTATCAACTATAAAGTCGATCCAGTAGCTTATAACTTATACATTCACATGGAATCAATGGAATAATAAGATTGTGTGGTTACGAAACCCAAAAATGTCTGCCTCTACCACTTTATGTAGACAGTGTAAAGTAAACAAAACCCAATATATTTATTTACAAAAACTCATCAATGCCTTGCTGACTGCCATAGGTGTTTTTCCATATTACATAATGCCCCTGAGAGTAACTGATGCAAGAATTCTCTGCAGCTGCTTAGTGGTGAACACAGCTATTAATGTGAGATATTATATTGTTTTCAGTCTCTGGAAGTAGCCTGCTTCAGTTAGAACAATACTGCAATACTGACACCTCGTGGCTTACTAGACAGATGCAGTATTTGTGGAGAATATATACCACTTGTATTAACTGACTACATCCAGACGTCTGTGGAAAACACCTTCCTATTGTCCTTTAATCTAAATATAAAGAATTTTACACATTGGCCCAACTCAGATATACTTGTATGCCAGTGCATTGGTCAGGCATTGTGTGTCAGTTCACACACAAAAATAAAGTTATTAACAAAGGTGATGCAGAAGGTAAATATTAGAACCATGTACAACAATATGGGCATAAACTATAACATAACCAACAGTAGCAGAACTCTCTATTGTCAGGCTGCTTATTGGCTGTTGAGCGTTATTGCTCATATGTTTTGGTGGATGAAAATACAGATGACTACATGAATTGTAGCACACATCTGGGCATGTGCAATGTAGAAAACCAGCTAAACAACACTGAATGAAAGTTACACTTAAAAGTCTGGATCAGTTCAAGTTCAATAATAGGTAAGCCTGGATTCAGTCCTCTGTTCCTGGATTTAGGACTCGAACAGAGTTTAAAATAAGGTGGAGCGAAACTTATTATGACAATCCCTGAAATATAATATAGTTTTGCCCTGGTGTAACATTCCAACCAATCTCATGAGCTTAAAGTGCCTAAGTTCATATATGAGATAATGCCTGTTTTCAAGTAGAATCAAGGTTAGGAACTGGACAAATTTAGGATCACAATGTGCATTGACCTACAGGACCAGGCTCTCCTTCTGTGTTGACGATTAGCTTTTAGTTGTTTAAGCCTTTTGGACAGGATCCCTTATGTATGATCCTCATTTACACACCAACCATGCTTTCTGTGGAAAGTGCATGCAAGGGGGTAGATCTACCCTGGCACACACTTGTGATAGGATTGTATGTAGATCCAATATCAGAACTTTCATGTCATGGTGGGTGGAATTTATACCATGGCTGCATCAAATAAGTGCAAGTTGCATTATCACTTACAACCAAAAGCAAAGGGCAGGAGCAGGTATAGATTTTTGTTTTTGTACCTGTTATACTATAATATTCGCTTTTACATAGAGGACTGTTTTGTTTTATCTACTACATTGAAGGGCACACAATGATTTATTGTGTAGAACATAATTCTTATAGAAAAATAGAATTGTTTGAACTGAGTTGTACTTAGGAAAGTAATTTAAATTCAGGCTTATCAGTGTGTGCTGAATCTTGCATGCTCTGTCATCTTTAGACCTCTTCAGATCTTATAGTGTAAATAAATTGTGTTGGCAGTAATAGTGGAGTCCAGAGAAGTCTGAGTTGGTCTTTTAATATTCATGCAGCAATGCTTGTTAATCACAGACGGAACCCTGGGCGCCGACTGGCGCTTGTATAATATTTAGGGCGTCTGGCTCATTGTGCACAATTAGGCCCCTGGTTAAGTGGGGTTTAGTATTCCTTTTAGATGAGGCATTTGTGAGACATATATGAACTTTCAAAACTTTGCAAATATAATGTTCTTCTAATTAAGTATTGTCCACATTGTATAATCTCTTATAAAATAATCTCTTTTACCTGACCCATTACATGATGGAACTGCATTATGCTATGAGTTTACTCTGTGAACCTAATCCAGGAGAACACATCCTGCATTAGGAAAAACTTTTTGCAAAATATATATATATATATATATATCAAATTTATTTTATTTATTTATTCTGTTGCTGTCTAATAACATTCACTTACAATGATTTCAGTTATGAAGATGCAACCCTTTTCCTCCTTGCCATTGCTTACACTTCTGTTCTGGTCATGCGCAATGTGAAAATACTCATAGATACACTATGATTTTGGGCATATGTATAAGTCTGGAATAGGTGTGGAGTGACCAGTTCTTTTTGAGCACACTCCTTGGTTTAGAGGAGGAGATTTAGATGGATTTAATATGAATGAGATCATACTTGATGGCTTTGGATTTTTCTTATTTTTTTTCATGATGCTCAAAATGATTGTATGCAACTAATACCAATAGCGAGCTTGGGGTACGCTATTTTCCGTGACACTCTTAAAAGCCATTTTGAAAGTGACATTAGTACGAGTTAGCTTTCATGAAATATGGGAAATATTTTTTATACTAATTCTGCAGCCAGGATATCCAGATTTATTGTACCAGGTGAAAGAGGATCTTTTCACATGCTCTATTTAACTTGAAAATGAACCTCTTTCTCTGCTATTTTCCCCACTGGATGCTCATTGCATACATGAGAAAAATTACACTAGGGCTAATCTGATTTAATAATGTTTTTTCAGGCTTTATGATTGTATCTGAGTTTGCAAGTTACATCTTCCCTACCATAAGGCCTAAATCCTTGCTGAGGGTGCACTTAGTCATTTGATTGGTCCAATAAATGTGTATTTCAGTGGATAAACGCAGCACCATTGTACAGCATTCATTGGTAATCTATTGGTCTATGGTAAGCTTATCTCTATATGATCCAGAGCTGAGGACATCTTTGGGGAAAACTAGTAGTGTGTTTTTGGTTTTCTTTCATGTTCCATTTTAACTCATGTCCTTGAGACTAATTTTCACTCTCCCGTGATTTCCAGTAAAGGGAAAAATCTCTGCAGCTGCTGCACAGGGGACAATAGGTACAGTGAGAAAGTGTCCCAAGGACTTCCCCCTGTTCCCCCTAGCTGCATGTCCTGCTCCCATAACAGGCTTCCTAACCCTTCCAACCTCAGTGTAGCGTTTCCAGAAATCATGGGAATTGAAAGATTTTCCACTGTATCCACAAATATGATGAATCTGAGTTACTATTGTAAGTAACTGTATAAAAAGAATATTAATGAACCCTGTTTCGGAAACTCTACTTTGCTTGAAAACTCCATGAAACTAACTTGGTTGTTCCTTACCCTGATCTGTTTTTTTTCTATTGCTACCAATTCTGGAAAATAAATGCCCAGTATTCACTAAGATCTAAACAGATGAACTTGCCAGTAATTCCATTATTATTATTATTATTATGATCCTCCTTTTTATTGTCTTCTTATTAATACAATAATTGAATTAAATTATACTATAATGACAATGACAGTTATATTGACAGTGTTTCTATTTACTGACTTACTGTGTCATTTAAACCATTTTCCTATTTTATAAAATCGTAAAAAATATAATAGGAAATAAATACAGCCATGCTTTAGCAATAGTCAGATATTAATGAAACAATAGTCCATACAACAGACTTGTGTGTTGTGGTGCTAGGGACACAGAAGCAGTTCAATTAGTATTGCCACCAACAAAATCTTTTTACCCACAATTAAAAATCAAATGGATTAAACAATCGAAAAAGAAACATATAAATAAACCAATACCTATGAATGCAATATGCAGCTGTGAGAAAAATCACAATGTTGATAATAGAAAATATAAATTGTATGTAAAAATGAATCAGACAAGCTTTTAAGTAGTATTAAGAAATACTGTATACAGATGTACAGAGTAATCTCTATGTGAGGTCATTTTTAAAAATGAGTGAGTTTATTTAGTAATAGTTCCCACATTAACCAACTAAAAGCGATACCAAGTGGTCTAAGCGGAAATCTAGTAAATAATAGAAGTGACGATTATAGTTTTGTAACAACAGGAGAAGTGGTGGCATAGCATATCACTGCCCCTTCCCATCTCCAAAACTATAAAGATACTGCGATGAGCGCTGTATATATATTTTCAATAAATAAGCACTATGAAAACAATTTATAAGTAAAATCGCAATTACTGAGAAGAAAAAGGTGGAATTTGTCTAGTTCCACCTATAACAATATAATTGGCAAGAGGGGGATTTCTCACTGCGCTAAAAACATA
>JABWIB010002118.1:14442-24525 GCA_016617825.1 Platyplectrum ornatum | reverse complement strand
TAATACACATTCATTCAGGCTCCAGCATAGTAGGAAGTTTGCTTGTTTCATACTTTTGTTATAGCAAACTTCCTACTATACACCTGACGAATAGCTGTTTTTTCGTCAGTGGATTTCGTCAGCATTCGTCAGTGAATTTTTATCGTCAATACAATTNGTCACTTACTGAATACTATACATCACCAGTCATTGACGAATTTATATCACTGACGAACGCTGACGAAAAGTCAGTATATGCAGAATTCGTCATTTAGTGAATTTCCCCCCCCAGACTTCCTTACCTCTTGTGGTTCTCACAGGTACAAGTGTAGGTATTAGGATATTTGACTATAAAGAAATGCATTACACACTCCACAGTATCCAGAATTCTAATCTATCTATTTTAAGTGAATGCATATCAGAATTCTTAAGTGTCCTGGCAATGGAAGTCCATGCGCACAAGGGTAGCGACCTCGTTCCCTTGCATAAAAGGCTGAATACAGTGGAATACTAGTTATCTAGATACAGCAGGGCCCAGTATCTGAGGGCCACAACCAGTCCACATGTCTATACCAGCCTTGGAGTTCTCTACTCTTCTCTTATATGACATCTGTTAGGGAATATTGACAAACACAAAGCTACTTGCCTTAGTTACACGCATGAAATTAGCTTCAAATTAAATCAAAGTATCATTTCTGCTTTATTAAAAAGCTATACTGACACATCTGGATGCTGTATTGGTTGTTGGGTGGCAACTGGACATGCGTAAATTGTGTTCACTTGTGAGTACATACCCACTGTATATTGGTTATGTCTCTCCTCCCCTTCCCCACCATTGAAAGCCCCTCTGAATACAAGTGATGGCTGTATTGAGTTCAGTGGTCGGTCTGGATTGCCATATCTGCTTCTGTATGTGTTATAGACATGTGGAGTATTCGAGTACCATGCTTGCTGACATAGGAAACTGAGCTCAGCAGTTTGGACACAAAAGACTAACAATACTGCCAGTGTCAGATTCATTTCTCCACAATATTGCACCTTGCAAGAGAACTTTTAAACTACAAAAATGCTTTATATACATAACAAATTGGTGAAACTAAACTTTAGAATAATGAAAACCACGAAACATTGATTCTGTTAACGATTGACGATTTTTAAACGATTTATAAACAAATATTTACTGTTCTATAGGTTTAATATTTAGCTTGAGAACAGTTTGTTGTGTGCGAGATTTCTCTGATCATCTTGGTGAAGAAAAAGAAGAGCTGAGTATTCTAAACACCAGCAGGGGGTAGTAATGCCATTGTTATTTTACCAGCATTACATAGCTTTCTAGATTCCACATACCGTCTTTCCCCGATAATAAGACACTGTTATTTTTTTTTTGGTCCAAAAAAACACCATAGGGGTAGGTCTTATTTTAATTAACATTGACAGAGATTTATATAAACAGTCCTGCTTTTATCCCCATCATGCCCCCAGTCCTGCTTTTATACCCATCATTCCCCCCAGTCCTGCTTTTATCCCCATCATGCCCCCAATCCTACTTTTATACCCATCATGCCCCCAGTCTTGGGAAATTCACTAGGGCTTATTTTCGGGGTAGGGCTTATTTTCGGGGTAGGGCTTATTTTGGATGGTTTAACAAAAATTGGGGTAGGTCTTATTATCGGGGCAACACAGTAGATGAAACAGTCTGACCCATTCTTAAGATTTTAGATATTTCAAATGAGTGAACAATTTAATATTAGACTGAATCCAGACTTGTGGGAATGTTTTCCAATTGTTAGGATCCACAAGCATTGCATTTGCAACTATGGGGAGTGATGTATGGAAATACTGAAAGGAGGATGTATGGAAATAGTAGTTATTGCGTGCTTAATGCCAACTCTTCTATCCAGTTGTAAGCTAGAGGTATTCAACGTTAAATCTATACAAGTAAAGGAAGTTACCTCCCAGCACCTATACAGAAGGATGGCTTGCAGGCCAGCAACATAGCAGGTTTGTATCCGTCCCATTATTATATACAGCAGTGGTCAGCAGGGCCGCCATCATGAGGGGACAGCCGGGCCTACTGTCCCGGGCCCGACCATACCCCCCACCCCCTGGCAGGGGATCGGCACTGTACAGGTACCGGCAGCCTGGCTGAACTCACTTAGATGCCATTATTGGTGTCTAAGTGAGCTTAAATAGACCCAACAGCCTCCCACCCTGGCGTTTTAACGTTGTGATGTCATGACGTCACAGCGTCCTGGCGTCACTCGGGGGGCCCGAGACTTTGTGAGCCCAGGTGATCGTGGCGGCGGCCCTGGTAGTCAGTAATCAGTTATATACAGCAGTAGTAAGTGAAAATATACAAATGGTGGTATGGAAATATAGGAAATAATATTAGTGAATGGCGATTAATAGTTTTGTAAGTAAGTCTACAGGAGTGACGCTATATCCTCGCGTTGAGCCCATGTATAGCGCAGAAAATCTACCAGTTCCTGGGAGATTTTAAGAAATATATTTTATTAAAGAAATTGAAACAAGAAAAATTGAGACCTACATAAAATAATGAAAGTTATCTTTTCACCTGATGAAATCATCGGATTATCAGCCTAGTACATTCATGCCAAAAATTTGGTGCTGCCATAAACTCTACAATTACCCAGGGGGAAGTCTGTACCTATTGACTTTGGCTCTTTCAGCATTGAACACACCACAACAGCTGATTAAAAGCAGCTCTGTCTGCAGGAGACAATTCTCACATGTGAGGGACGGTGCCTTTGTTAGACATATTCAGTGTGGAAATCCCCTTAATACTCACTATGAAAGTATAACACACCCAGTAGAACACTTTGGTTCCACATGTATATCGTCGTAAATTGAAAGAGAATTGCCTCATATACTTTGGTTGGCACTAAGTGGAAAATAAGTGAAACCGGCAGATGTTGTAGGCTGTTGCTTTTTGCCTTGCAGTATCCTGGCTCCTCATTCTCTCTGCTGTCACTGTGTCTGTTTGTGTTCTCTACATCCTTGGACCCACTCCCATTAAATGCACGTGTGCCCATCACATATCATGCCAGTTTGGTGGGAGCCGCTCTGCATTCAAATGTGACACAGATTTAAGGAATGATACAAAGAATGGGGGATAAATAACTGTTTACTGCAGCCTTGTGCAGCATGGGAAGAGTTATACAAGAGCAGTAGTTCACCAATGTACCAAATCGATGTTCTGAACCCTACTGCCAGCTGTTCTTCTTATTGGCCATGCTAATATTAAATATTGTTAGACTAAAAAATGTTGTTAAGAATATGCATCATTTATCCATTGGACAAAAAATGGTGTTTAATTACATGTGACAAAAGCGCTCTTGTAGGACTATTCACAGCTGCCATTGCAATTTTATTATGTCACTGGGTTATGGATTCATTCAGAGGTTCTCATAGATGCTATAGCAGCTTAAGCTTTGTTCGATATTTGACAACTCTTTGGATGAGAGAAGAGACGTCTCTCTTCATTCACTGAGACTTGGCTAATATTTGGGCATTTGGGGGTATTTTTGTATTCCTGGTAGGGTGGACCAAATTGTCGGGAGAGGAGGTTCCATTAATGAGAAGGACAGAACTAAAAGTGGAGCTGAATCAGAGATGCCTGAGGACCCAAGTATGATGGGTCGTTTAGGCAAGGTGGAGAAGCAGGTGAGACCTTGTCTTGACACATGTCATTATGATAATTCAGGACAATGTGGCTTATATGATTTGAGAAGTTCAGTGCTAAATGTGTATTGTGTGATCTTTTAAAAAAAATGTACATCCCTGATTTTTCCAGGTACATTCAATGGAGAAAAAACTGGATTTTCTGGTAAACATTTACATGCAACGAATGGGTATTCCACCCTCTGAAACAGAGGCTTACTTTGGAAGTAAGGATCGTGAGCCAGCACCTCCATATCATAGTCCAGAGGAAAGTCGGGATCCTGTAGAAAAGAACAGCTGTATTACCAAGATTATTCGCTCTACAAGCTCAGTGGGCCAAAAAAACTTTAGTGCTCCACCGGCACAGGGGACAACCACAACATACTGCCCTCCATCTACATCATGGCAGCAACAACAACCTTACCATCGACATAGTCATGGTTCTTCACCGGTGGCTGACTCTAATTCCATGGTGAGAATTCCTCCTCCCCCCTCTCACGAGCGTTCAGCTTCTGCATATGGAGGAAGCAGGATGGGGGGCGAAGAAGGGTCTGCTAAACAGAGAGACAATGCAGCGCTGAGAGATAGTGACACCTCCATATCTATTCCTTCTGTGGATCATGAAGAGTTAGAGCGCTCTTTCAGTGGCTTTAGCATCTCTCAGTCCAAAGAGAACATTGATGTTTTGAACAATGGGGCAGTGGTGGGTTCTGGCCCTAGTAACAAAGTTCGTCCTTACATTGCAGAGGGAGAGTCAGACACAGACTCGGACCTGTGTACACCCTGTGGACCTCCACCCAGGTCAGCCACCGGAGAGGGACCTTATGGGGAAATGGGTTGGCCAACTGGCAAGTGAACTGTTTCCTGGGTGTTTTCTGAACTTGTGTAGATATTGGCATCTTGTCACTAATTTAATTGACCCAGAATAAGGGTCATGCATCTGCTCTTCCAAAGGTGCAACCACATCCAAAAGTCTAGTAGTAAGGTGTCAAATAAATTTGATGGCAACATTGTGCCAGTCTATTTTAAATTCAATCAATTTGTTACTTATTGTGTTAATGACCCTCCAGATGGGTTCCTTGTTATTTGGATTCTTAGTAATTCAGCACATTTGATGAATGATTTGTTACCAAATAACGACTAATTTTCCTTTCCAAACATGGACATTCTTTATGCACTAACTGATTAGTATTCTATTTATTAGCAATTATTTATAAGGTGCCACTGTTTTTACAGTGCTGTAAATCTTCTACTAATGTGTAAAAAAACCTCTCCAAAAGTTCTTTATATTCTCCCCACATTCCTTGTTCATGCCTATAGCATTTGTAACATCAAACATTTTCTCCACCAGTTACATAGCTGTATATATTATATTAAATTCACCTAATTCTTGTGTAACTAGTCATCGTGTGAATACAGAATAGCAGAATGAATCAATTCAGCCTTTGGCGGATTTCTGATTTTTAGTTTAAAGTAAGTACTGTTAATGAGCCCTTAATGAAAAATGTCCTTTTGTTAAATTTCCACTCTAATTAATTAACCCACCAAACTTTTCCAGTTATATGGAGAATATATACATATATATATGTATATGAATGTGTGTGTATATATATATATATATATATATATATATATATATATATATATATATATATAAACAAACCCAAAAACCATCTGTGCAGAGATATACAAAGTCCTTCACGGTCTCTATATGAGGTAATAATGACTCGCTTACCAATCATTTAACCAATACAGATGCCAAACCTTTTCTTATACCATAATGGTACAGTCCCAGACTGTTGTCCATTTTTATCTGGTGCTGTTAATTTAAGTTATGTGTCTTCATATGTCTTTTGCATGAACACAACATCCCTTTAACCTAATATATAACTAATGGGAATGTATATAGACAATGGATTGCCTTATACTGCTCTAATTGAAATAGGGCACTGATGAGTTGTTTTTTTAATGTCTCAATATAAAAAAAATGTCTTTAAACACACATCAGCCTATGCTTAGTCCAGTGTTCACCACTAAGACCGGGCTAGCTAAGGTCTGACACTTGCTGTTTCTGCATAGTCTAGCAGACACTATTGTTGATGAGGGCTGATTTTTGAAATATGCAACAAATATGTATGTATGCATAGGAACGCTTATTTATTTCAAGTCCATGAACGCATCAGAAAGAAAAAATAATATGGCAGCTGTTACTTACAGCGCCATTACTCTTGAAACCATCTTTTTATAAATGACCATTACTGATGTCTGTAAATTCACTGTGCATGATGCTGACATGAATATAATGGAAGACTGGAATACTCTTCTCCTTTCTAGGGCCAGAGAGCTGAAAAAGAGACTTATGGAAAGGTGTTGTATTCTGTTGGCTGACTAGCATCAGTCCCTTTTACAGTGTTTACTAAATACCTTGCCTTAGATTTGTACCAATGTTTGCAGTCATGTTTATTTCTTTATTTATGATGGGTACAACTATGGTCTTTGCATTGTATACAGTAGTTTAAGAGATCTGTCTTTAGATATTATACATGGCTGAACACCATGGAATACATGTAATAAAAGAAGAATGTCTCTGTATTCAAAGGTAGAAAACCTCTTAAAATATATAGTGTTATTGGTTTCTGCAAGAAATGTGTTTGCATATTCTGTATCCAGAGAAGCATTCCTAGTTACTACCACTTATTGGTCATCGGGTTCTGAGACGTGATATGATTTTGTGGAATGATTTGGACTTCTTTCTGCCTTAGTTGCTGTTATAGTGATCTACAGAAAGACTTATGATGTGGTTGCATCTTTAGATAATGAAGACTGATCTATCAGGGGGAAGGGCAATGAATGACATAAATGAGCCTTCCACGCTCTAAGCTCAGGAAGGGTTCCAATGGGCATGAGAATGCTTTCTATTTACTCATTTCTAGCATTTGGATTTAAAGGAAAACTGGGAGGAGAAAATGTACTTTTTATAACGGGACTCCCACCAGATGCATCTGCTTCAGCTCCATCTGCTGGCCCACTGGCTTTATGACTGGATTTATTTGCATTACTGCCTTGGGTTTGTGTTGCACTTATTCTCTCCAAAGAAACTTTTTACATAATTGCCTTTTTTTCATTCCTGTTCTGTAATGAATGCAAACAGTATAAGGCTATTAAGGCTATTGTATATGAACCACTAGGGGGGGCTGTGCCTGCTTCACAACACTGCCTGCATCTTGGGTTATCTTCACCTTGTGCATGGCTGTCTCGTCGCAATGTTCTGCAGACTGCAAAACAAGGCTCAGTATTTCTCTCTGCTTCCCTTTCTGTTATGCATTGTAAATGATCAGTCTTAACCCAATGACTGCCAGAAATGCATGCAACATGTACTCAGCAACCTGCAAGGTTTGACGGTAGGGAAGTATATTAAGCAAAAAAAAAAAAAAAAAAAAAACCAAAAAATTCCATGACCCATTTTGATGCCATAGGGTGTCGCTGTTCATTGCTGTGCAATTTACTGCAAGGCCCATGTTAGCGGAAGGGTTTTATTCTCTACAGGAATAACGGATACAAATTCGGTACTTCTTACCCTATGGCCCAGATTGTGATGTCATTTTATTAAATAAAAATGAGCGTGTCAACCTCCAAATGCTTTGATTTATGAGCTTCTATATTCCCACTAAATGTGTTGCTCTTTCATTTTGCTTTTCTACCATTGAGAATGGTTTATTTTGCAGTTCCCTCATTACAATGGCTCCATTGTGTATCCTGCACTAAATGCAATCCAATGATTTGAGGTAAACAATATTACTGAAATAAAGCCATGAAAAGCACAGGCATCGACAGTTGGCAGCTAAATCAATGTATTTAGCAAGGGTTGCAGGAGAACATGTAAAAACCTTAATCTTAACATTGTATGACTCTCCTTAATCTCTCCTATTCTGTACAGTTCTATTCATATAGACACGAATGACATCACAAAACTCGCATTCACCCCCAGATCCCTGA
This sequence comes from Platyplectrum ornatum, assembly GCA_016617825.1. NCBI lineage: Eukaryota > Metazoa > Chordata > Amphibia > Anura > Limnodynastidae > Platyplectrum > Platyplectrum ornatum. The sequence continues at coordinate 16,869 of JABWIB010002118.1, read as the reverse complement.
ATTTCTAGGTTCGATGACTTCTGGTATTTTAGACAATATTGAACAACACAGTGTATGGTCTTACATGTAATATATAGAAGCCTTAGGTATTGCAACCTCTTTGAGGAGATGAGACACCAGTATGCGAGCCCCTTCTGTATTGAAGTGACACAATGGGCCTTGCTGTTTTCAGTTCATGCCAGCAGAACCTTGAGTCTGGTTTGTTCAGCCATAATTTGGGAGAAGGTTTTCCTGCCTGAGTGCCTTTCCATGCAAAGAGGCTGCTATGGAGGTCAGGAAGTCATTAAAACATATTTGTATAACTGATTGTGTGTCTTGGTTTTATTTATTTATTCTCCACTTCTTTGCTGCAACACAATAGGTTCTGAAGACACCCATTTACACTTGGAACTGTTTATAACACTGAGACAGAAAGTGTATGTGACATGTACAGAGGTACAGGTTTTCCTTTAAATAGTAAATAGATGTTTACTTTAAGAAGCAGAATGAACATATAGCTCTGGTCACAATGTATTGGTATCCTGGCGAGTCAATTGACCCATAACCAGATCCAGAATTATATATATATATATATATATATATATATATATATATATATATATATATATGATACTTCGCCATTTTAAGATTGGACAGATCAGAAATATTAAGGTAGCATACTCAGAACTCGTAGTGGTCTCCCAAGCGCTTTCACAATTCATACAAATAGCGGGGATTACTTCTGACGCCCTGTTCGGATCTTAGGTTTTGGACCTGAGTAGAAGGGCAACCTGTGTCATGTTTCCTCTCTGGCGTTGACAGGTTATATAGTTCAGGGTTGTTGACTCCATCAGGCAAATCTCTGCAAGCAAGGAGCTTAATGCAGCTTTTTAATAACAATTACTGCCCCAAGTTCGGATCAGTCAAGTCCCTCCATAGAGTTCTTATTAACAGTAGTAATGCAGAGTTTTAACATACAGGGGCTTAGCTTCGGGCATAATTTGCATGGTACTCACCTCATATTCATCCCCATGCTGTCATCTCTTTGTATCTCCTGAGAAGAACAAGCAAAAACTCAGCAATCCTGATATAGGATTGTCATTACTCGTCTTATATCAGGGCTGCTGACTCTTCCGGCATGTCAGGCAGTTCTCCCAGTTTCCTGGGACATACCCCCGGAACCCAGGCTGAGGCAGTAATTTCATGTAAATGGCAGGGTTGCTGACTTTTGGTTTCTCCTTTCTGGTGGGTTGGACAGAGAGCATGATTTATATATCAAGGGGCTGAGGCATTTCTGATCAGCCCCAATAAATACTATGAATGGACGGGGAGTTGTAAATAAAATGCAAGGAAATTGCCATCAGGGGTGGGGCTTCAGTCATGATTTACATAAATTATGCTCTCTGTCCAACCCACCAGAAAGGAGAAACCAAAACTCAGCAACCCTGCCTTATATGCTACAATTTCTCCACACAGTGAAAAAGCATCAACAAAATGTTCTTTTATTTCACCCCATAATGTAAAGAGAGTGCATGGTGGAACTGTATTATAGACACAAAGCTTTTTTATTATATTGATATTTATTCTAGACAGTGAACTGTGACGTAACCAGCAACAGCTGGAACCAAGTTCAATGCTCATATAAACTCAATAACAGCTTGTTATGTACAAGGGCACCCCGCCGATCCATCATCTTCAAAAAGTGCAGCAAGTTACATACAACCTCTTACAGTTGTGTCATCACAATAATTTAGAACCATATTTCACAATAGACCCTACCACTTCTCTAAAGAGTTTTTAATAGGAAATACTGATTATCTTTACACAAAATAATTGTGATAATTGTAATTGAAAATTGCAAAACGTATAAGACAAACGCAACCTTGTGCATTTTCAAATTGTTTGCTGAGCCTCTACTCATGAATGTGGAGAGATACAGCGTCCAGACTGACAGGTAAGACTTAAGATTTAAATAATTGTGAGATGAAATAGCCAGGTGTTTTTCTTGTTTTGATATACATACGGTACATTCTTTATATATAGGCCACATATATTACACAGATGATTCTTTATATTTAAATTAAAAAAAAAAAACCCCACAAACACACATAGTATTTACGTGCTTTTATTCCTCATAAAAAACCTCAATACACTCCCCCCCCTCCCTTTTGCTCATTTCCCCTGAACCTACCACCCTCCAGTTTATAAGCATGCCCTCGCATTCTACTACACATCTTTCTTTGTAAAATGCCCCCTCCTGCACCTGGTGACATCCCTTGATATATTTGAAAGCTGCTATCATATCACCCCTCTCTCTTCTCTGCTCCAAGCTGTACATATTTAGTTGCTGTAGTCTTTCTGTATAGTTTTTGTTGGTCATACCAGGTACCATTTTGGTGGCTCTTCTTTGCACTTTCTCTAATGTATTTATGTCCTTCTGGAGATATG
>JABWIB010002118.1:0-14170 GCA_016617825.1 Platyplectrum ornatum | reverse complement strand
TGGATACCATGTGTAATATCACCAATAAATATATTAAATAGCACAGGCCCAAGTACAGATCCCTGGGGAACTCCACTGGTAACCCTACCATCCCCTGAATGGATTTCATTGACTACAACTATCTTTTCTGTAAACAAGATCGTATCCACTTATATATTTTTGTTTACAATCCCAAATTTTCTAGCTTGTGTAACAGTCTGTGATGAGACACGGTGAAAGCCTCACTAAAATCTAGATAAGCTATGTCCTCAGCTCCCCCTTGATCTAATATTTTACTCAATTAGATTCGTTTGACATGATCTTCCCAAAACTACAGCAGGACACAACCTGCATTAATAGAAACATGCATTAATAGTAAAATGTTACATCTTTAATATTTTTCCATTTCAAATCATTATAACATAAATATTTACAAAGCCATTCCTCTGTCAGATAGCAGTTAATCTATAGTAAGTAGAGAGACTAGATTTCCCTTTTAAGATCACATTAAATACATGATGATTTATGGAGAAATGTAAAACACACATTTGTATTTGTTTTCATTATGAATATAAGTTTTTATGAAATATACATTTTAAATATCAAACTAAACTGTTCCTGCTGTCCTGCTTCACTGATGAGATCTACAAACATCTACATTTATTTATAATGAATAGGAAATGTATGTAGATATTTAAAGGACCATCTTCCTGTCTGCTATTAAGCCATTGTGTAAAGAAACTCAGAGGTACTTAGGTATCTGGTCTACATACGGTGGTGACCGGTAAACTTGTCTAAGTTTGGTGATGGGTCTTCTGCATGATGCCTCCCCGCTGTTGCGTGCCAGGACCTTTTAGATGAGCTATCTTCAGATGTATCTTTCCCACAAAAGAGAAATCAGATTATCCATTGGAACATATGTTCTGGAAAAAATATGTAGAAGGAAAATTAAAATTTTTGCTGGTTATTTAAGAAAAATAGTAAATTTAGATAACATTATAATACAAGTCTTCTTTCAAATTGATACAATGGTACATCATAATGATTATAATATGAAAATGGCAAAACCCTGTCAATGAAACAGATCCATTGGTCATTAATAATATAAATATTCCATAAACTGTAAACCAACTGTAAAACTTTTTGAGAGGTTTTGTAAATGGGGCTTTAGACCCTAAGTAGATTAAGCAGTCAAATGTGGAATAATCAATATTGTTCTTTCTCAAGTTTGGGGTTACTGTGGGTATTGGGTATTCTCACCTAGAGATTGAGGGAGGGTATTTCTAAACCAAGTGCCGCAGATAATGGGGAATCACAAAGTAGTTGAGAATAATTACCTATAATACTCAATCCAGTCAATCCAATTAACCAAATCCTAATGTAGTATGGGCCCAGGCTTGCCAGGGAGCCTACACTTTTGCCAATTTTCTTTTCTATAGTCCTGGCCTGATAGTGAGGTCTTTACAGGCTCTCCATTTCCTAGCAACAGCAGTGTAAAAGTGGTCCAGCTTTGCACACACTTCCCTGGGCACCAAAACCAGGGGGCCTAGCTTTGCACCCATACCTCTGGAATTCTTCCCCCCCTTCCTTCTATTCTTGCTAAACCAGTAGAATACACCACACTCTCCCACCACACCTCCCATCAGGAACACCACTTCACACCACTGGGAATCTCAAGGATGACCACAATCTAGAAATAAACAACCTCTACTCAACCTATAACATTTCAACCTATAACATTTCCACTTACTCCAATTGAGTTTTATGCATTCCAACAAATTTCAAGTCACTGGCAGGGAAGCAATCGCTCCTCACCGGCTAGACTGGGGCTGCTTGACATTGCTCTATGGCCTCCCCAACTATGGCCTCCAGCTCCAACTGCTGAGATCATGAGGCTGTCATGGTCCAAGCTGTAGGGTGAATGAAACGTGGGCGGTGATCCATTGTGTGCAGGTATGATGTGGCTCTGGTCCTAGCCCTGTCACTTGCAGTCCCTATTCTCCAGTCCCCATCCCCATCCAAGGAAGCAGGTCCAGTTCCTCCTTTCTCATGCAAGTGCGCTGACCCCTGGTCCACCAGACTCTATCACCATGAGCTTGTCCTCTTCCGAAGTGTTGTTCCAGAACACCTGGCTGAAGTCAAAATTGAACTGTTGTTCCCACTGTCTCTCTTGGTGGTTCTTCCTCACCCAGTAGGATTTGATGAGGGCCACCATGGTCCTTCAATGGAGCCAATTGATGCTTACCTGTTGTAGTGGCGCTAATACTTAGAGCAGGTAAGTACTGCTCTACAACAATGCAGTAAAATTGTATTTATGCTTAGCCAGACCAGTGTGCTTTTCAGAGAATTGGTTTAGTGCTCCTATGTATTTGTGACATGTATGAATAGATGTATGTATAAATAAGTGTTACATAGTCCTGCCATAAACTATCCCCAATGAAGTATATATATATATATATATATAATCGTATTAGGCTTTACATCTGTGCTCAATTTAATCACAGATCATAGCAATTATATGGTCCTGCAGTCAGCAAAACACTCGCCTAGCTTATCACAAAATGGCAACCTAGACTCTAGTGAAATGATATTTTCTTCATCTGAAACAGAATATAAAAATATTAAAATATAACTTATTTAGTGGTTAAGCGCTCAGTGTAGAATTCCGACACTAAAAGCAAATATGGAAATTGCTTTCCAAATGTAAAATATTAAATATAAACATATGGAGGATCTGAAGCAAGCTTTCCATACATCACTGTCACTAAAACGCATTTACTGTAGACTTGCAACACTGCAGAATTTGATGCAGTTTAACCCCTGAGTGGCAGCAGAGACAGACAAATTAACTGCCTGGGGAACTGGAGCCTCAGACACGCCATCCAGCTCCTTCATATTTAAAGATCTGTCCAGTCCAAAACATCTGCATTAAAAACCCGGAGCTTTTGTGTACGCTGACTGCTTAATGAGCACAAAGCTGGTCTACCAGCACAAACACAAGTCCCTCCTTCCCTAGACAAGGCACAAGCCAGGCATAGGGCCAAAATATGTCCCCTTCAAGGGTAATGAGGAACTGGGAGGAATATATACCAAAGGTTCATTCATTAATGCGATTCTGCTGTCAGGTTTCGAAGACGTTAGCGGTGACTCTGCCCAGAAGAAGAATCTGAAACGCTAGCTCCAGAATGTTGTGATGATTTGTATGCTAATGTTATAATAATCTGGAATATTCACTATTACGTAGTACAGAGGGTGTCCTCCTGGCAGGTGCATTAGCATGCAGAAGACAACTTAGATTATTTTAAAGTCAGAGATTAAATTATTTAACCCTTTTTGTTTTCATTTGTAATAGATATTAAGTCTTTATTAATCTACTGTGTCTGCAATGGCTCTCCCATTGGGTGCATGGCTCAAAATGGCTGTCAATTTTTGCATGTGCATTTTGGGTATCTTACGACCATAGAAAGCACTCTGCCTCCTTTACACAATCACAGAATGGCTGCCCTATTTTGTACATAAAAAAAGAATAATTAATCTGTGCGACCACACACCACTAACCACTCCCCTGGTACGTACTGATAGCCAGGGGCTGGCAACATTAACATCTGAATCAATGCACAGAGACACAGTTACTATTGGGATGAGTTGGAAGAATCATTCCTTTTAAGTCTGGATAGGTCATAATATGTTTTGATAGCAGGGACAGCATGGATTTATGCGCTGAACATTATCTGTGATCCATGCCAAATGATTTCAAATCTAATCTTATGATTTATTACCCTAAAAGTATTGTGCGGTATTAACAGCATTGAAATATTGTCACTTATATCATACTTCCATGAACACTAGGGGGAGGAAAGGAAATTGCCAAGATGCTTGTTAGGAAAGAGTTAACTTTCAGAAAGGAACAGTTCCACTGCCACACAAATTAGTGTGAAACCCACTGAAGGGGAAGAGTTGCTGAGATGAAAGGTAGCGGGGAGGGTAAAGGATAGTCATAGTCGTAGAGCATAAGAATGTGAAGAATATATACAGGAAGAAGGTAGCCAGAGGTATAAAGAGGGGTGAGAGTGTCTGACACATCTTTTATAAATATGGTCGTAGGAAAAAGAACTCTCTTAAATGCTGTCACTGGTTCAATATAACTATTTGGTAAGCAAATATTTAATTTTATGTTTATTCTCCATGTGACCATTATGGAAATCAATATCAGTGATATTGGACGACAGGTAGGAAGGTGAATAAGAGATCATCTTTAGATCAGGAGACTCATCAAGAAACATTAGATCAGACCCTTTGGAAGTCTACTCTGAAATGGTTCCATTCTTTCCATCCTACAAATTCCCATTATGTTCACTGATTCAGACAACAGAAACAACCTGATCCATCCATAACAAAAAACACTGCCTTCCGACTACAAAATGTCAATTATTTCCACACTAGGCATTGAAAGATTGTAATTGCGTGATTAAGTCTTTATATTTGATTTAGCTATAACAAAATAAAACTAATTGCTCAGTTATCTAAATGCAGTATTGGCCCTTTTACACATGTTCGATCTCCTAATTTTTAATGTCCTTCTAATTCATAATGCATTTATTTTTATATTAATAGGTTAATATATAAGGCCATCATATTATAATGTTTAACAATTTGAACTCTAAAAATAAAACAAATACCTGCTTGACCCTTACTGTCAATGTGATTGGTATTTTGTGGGGTTTATGTATGGTTTTAATTACTATGTATTATAACATTTTTTGATCGTTTTCTCATTGGACTGTTAATTACACAAAGCCTCCAGCAGAGGGCCCTAGTATAATTAGTAAAGGCAATAGCTGGTCCTATCTCAGGTAGAGTGATATATGTTGGCTATAATGTAGCTTAAAAGTTGGAAATCACCTTTAAATCACTGTTTTCGGGGAAATATTTAATTGTCAGCACACTACCTATAGTGTTAACCCTTTAATCTCTGATAATCGTGTGCTAGTAGAGTATTTTGGGGGGCTGTAGAGATGTAAGGATTTAAGATGTGTTGCAGGAACATTGAGTTATGGGCAGTATGCCTCAAAGCTGGCAAGAAAATTAGCACAGCAGCTAAATGTCATGTCACTTTATTCTGAAAGACATGAATTCAAATCACCTGCTGAAGGCCATGGGTAAGTAAAGTCCCCAGGTGCCACATCGTGTCTGATGGAGATATGAGCTTTGTCACCTGTAAAAATTCATGACCTGGTGTCAGTTTCCGCTCTATCAAAAAGTTTTTTGTTGCTGCCTGTACTATTTAAGCAGAAACCAATAGATTAACTAGAAAACTTTTCTGTATGGAAACATTCTGTATAAAAGATTTAGCATATTATTTATAAGAAAGGGCATGTTTAAATAGGTGCATACTGCTGCATAAATAGAACGCGACCACATTACACCCATATAGTAATATATATTCCTGAAGGTGTATATTTGCAAGTGTCCATCACAGATGATACTTTCTGGGGCAAAACTACATGTATTGGCAAGGAATTAGGGCGTGCATAGAGGCCTGGAAAATAAAAAAAACCCTTTAAATATTTTGTTTTGCAGGAACTGGTAAACATGGAGAATATGCAAAATTATGCAAATTGTGAAATGAATTAGCTAAAATGGTGTTTATATGGCATCCTACATGGTATTCATTTGCTGCCGATTCGAAAAAGTGTTGACTGTCTTTGTTTTGACTGGAAGACTGACAATGGAGAGAGTACCATGCGGCCTGGGCTACCTGTTCTGTACCTGAACTTACTGACACTGGAAGGGGCTCCATACTAGCCCTACCACAGTAGATCCTAGCAGTCAACACTATGGGGCCGATTTAATTTAGGCTTTAGACGCGAAAAAGCTGGTTGTGCCATTTATTGCGTCTATTACGGTACAACTTAACTGCGTCGTTTTGTACGTGGGTCTATGAGGCATGAGTTTTCTCCCTCGCGCTGTTTCCGTAAGGGGGAAAACCATTGCACCTAATGAATTGAATCGGCCCCTATATTATAGTCAAATATAGCCACGGGGCCCTGACTTTGTTGACATTTAGAAAGCACTAACCTGACTTAAATGGAAAAAACAAGCGGTACAGAAATAGATAAAGGAGCATTTTTATCTTTCAAGTGACATTGATATAGCTACTGTTTCCCTTATAATAAGACCTACCCTGATAATAAGCCCTACCCTATTTTACAGTAAACTGTCTAAAATAAGCCCTCCCCCCGAAAGCAGCACTTGGGGGAACAATGAGGTGTCATAATGTCAGCAGGGGGGACAATGAGGTGTCATAATGTCAGCAGCACTTGGGGGGACAATGAGGTGCCATAATGTCAGCAGCACTTGGGGGAACAATGAGGTGTCATAATGTCAGCAGCACNACAATGAGGTGTCATAATGTCAGCAGCACTTGGGGGGACAATGAGGTGTCATAATGTCAGCAGCACTTGGGGGTAACAATGAGGTGTCATAATGTCAGCAGCACTTGGGGGTAACAATGAGGTGTCATAATGTCAGCAGCACTTGGGGGGACAATGAGGTGTCATAATGTCAGTAGCACTTGGGGGGACAATGAGGTGTCATAATGTCAGCAGAACTTGGGAGGCCTTGATTGGATTAAAAGCAGGCCCTAAAATAAGCCCTACCCTGAAAATAAGCCCTATGGTGTTTTTTTGTCCTGAAAAAAAAATAAGACAGTGTCTTATTATTGGGGAAACATGGTACCACCAATGACATATGAACTGGATTGGTAATTCATTTAAAAAATATCTGCATAGATCCCTGTTTTCAATTATATAGTGTTTAACCATTTGAACTCTAAAAATAAAACAAATACCAGCTTGACCCTTACTGTCAATGTGATTGGTATTTTGTGGGGTTTATGTATGGTTTTAATTACTATGTATTATAACATTTTTTGATCGTTTTCTCACATTTCGTAAGTCTTACATTTCGTAGATATTAGGCTCATTGATGTTTAGGTGTGCCAATGTTCCTGCTTTATAAATTCCTAAAAATGTCACTGAGGCTGCTGTGAAAAGGCAAACAGTAGAGGAAGTTGCATGACAGGGGCACAGTAAAGGGAATTTACAGCTTCAGATGACTCCTTTATTTAATGTTTTCCTTTAATGTACACAAAACAAGGTGGATAACAAATAATTGGAAAACCAGCTGGGTGTAAATATACTTCATGATTGACAAGCACATAACAATATGAAGAATGCTAGATCAATATGATTGGCTTAAGCTGAACGTAACAGATAAGGATGAATTCCCCTTTCTGACTTTGTTGATTATCTTGTAGTCCATATAGATTCTTTACTTATCATTCTGCTAATTATTCCATTCCAGTCCTAATGCAAATAATAAAATTAGCTTGCTAATATGCAGGGAGCATCCTCAGGCTGAGTGATATTTACATACGTGACACAAGGCGGCTGCAGAGTCCTGGTCTGAACCTACGTGTACATAGTATTTAACCATCTAAGAAAAAGATGAGCAGATCATCTGGAAACCCCTGAACTAAATTTGAATTTGAATGATTTATTGCATAGTGTATGGGCAGCTTAAAGAGAAGAAGAAAGAAATTAGTTTTGAAAATCATTATATACGCCAACAAAAGCACAGAACAGTAAAATAAATGATGCTCTTATTTTCTACAGTAAAGACCCTCAGAGAGGCTGTTAACCTATCTTGTTATGTTTCTAATACTATAGTGATACCACAAGAACAACAGTCTAGTTATCTGTGTTTCTGTCGCTCAATTTCTTTTCCCTCTCTCTTTGCCAAGGTTTAATTTCGAGTCTGGATTTGGTCTGTATGGACCTGATTCACACTTTAGGCACTATTAACTCACTCAAGAGTGGGTAAAACCATGTTGAATTGCAGGGGGGTAAAATGAATGTCAGTGTTTGCATGCAGGGAGAATACTTTATTGTTGCATTTTGCACACAGATACTGACCAGCGTTACTGTTACACTGTTATTACACTTGGGCTGGAAACATCATCTCACAACTCCAATACTGTTTGCAACTAATAGAATTTAACTCAATTCAACATGGTGGTTTAAGACAGATAAATATATTTATAGTATAGTTGGTACATTCTACAAACTTAACAAATGTCTCTGATGTGTAGGAAAGTGAGATTTGCAGAAGGTAAAGCTTAAACTCAGTTAAATGTTACCAATGTAATACTTTTTATCCATTAGAAGGGATATATCTCCAAAACACTGGAACTCTGAAGCTAAGAGTGACTGTGAGCTGGTAGGAGAGGGCATGTGTGTGGGTTTGGTTTGGTGGTTTGAATGATCCTATTTTGTCAAGGCTTTTCTCAGCAACCATACACCGAACACAATTAAGACCGAAGATCCTTGACAACTATACAATAGCACAGAGTTCAAATCTCCAGCACTGATAAGGTAAGTTTTTCCCCAACTCTTACCCTAATCCTCACCCTAACCTTCCCCTTTCATTAACCTAACCCTAAACCCTCCAACTCTGCAGCCTAACCTAAACTTTCCTTTATAGAATTGTTTCCCTTCCCACAGCCTAACCCTAACCAACCTATCCTCTGATCCATCTATTCCCCATAGTCTAAACTTAACCTTTCCCTTCTATGGTAAATCTCCTGCCTGCAGCCTAACCCTAACGCTCCCCTTCTACACTCCATCCTCACCCTGTAGCCTAAAATCCAGACACATAACATTCCCGACATACTCCAGACAAACAGAAATCCAGATATGGTCATAATCCACACAAATCAAAATTCTGACACAGTCATAATCTTGACATAGAAGAATCCCAACATAAAGATTCCTGATACCATTAAAAGAATCCTGACAAGGCTGTACAGAAAATAGATATTCAGGGATTCAGGGTAATGAAATAGTAATAGTGTAATGCTGAAATATGGATATTAACCCATTTAATGATTACATTTGGATTATGGATTGCAATGAACGAGTTTTACAATATATTTTTTAAATAGAAGTGGCCAGAAGGGCTGTGGTCTGTTTTCATAGTGATATATATATATATATATATATATATATATATATATATATATATATATAGGCAGTGTGGGAAAGAGGAGTGAATTCTCCAACTTGGTTGAAAACGGCAGGGGCTAGCATCTTATATTGGATCTGGTCCATAGTTATATATGTATGCAACAATGGAATAGGTGACACTTATTTCAGTCATCTTTCCTACCTCACAGCTTCAAATTAGGTCTCTCGGTTTCCCTTCATATAATAACCACATTCCTCCCTGATGAGAGGTTTCATGAAGAGGTCAGTTTTTGTTCTCTTGCGTGATTTCGTATCTAGTGTTGCCTTGGTACCAGATAGAATATGTCTTCAAGAATTGTTTCTTTATTGCCTCTACTAATAACGTATTATGAATTGCATCATTCCTAGCAAACAGAAGCTTACATGCTCTTTGTTAGTTATAATTTCTATTGTAATTTACGTATAAACAGCTTGAGCATAGCAGGCAGCAAATACATTCACATTATCCTCAGTGACCTCGTGAAATAAAATGTTCTCTATGTAACATACCTATAAGTGGCAGAATAAATACATACAGTGTGCAGATAATGAAAACTGGAAATATGCACTTTTATTTTTTTTTTTATAAATTCCCTGATTGTATCATAAAATCACTGGGCTACTCTGGTCATAACCTGGGGATACAAGTGAAACATCCATATGGTCAGTCTTGGCTTGTAGAGACTCTCACCCACAGTGACCTTGTAGAAGCCCAACAGAAGTCCAGATACTTGGATCCTTCAGAGAGTGTCATGACCACTAATACCTCTGGAGGTTTGGCACCTAAATTCAACACTTAAGGGTATTCTACTTTAGTACATAATGTCATAAGTTGGTATTGGTGAGGTGAAATCAATGAATGTTTTGTCAGTTCCTTAAAACTAAGTATGCTCAGGGGTGGATTTTTTGCTGGAGATGACAGCACACATACTTTGGTGGGTGTTTTCAAAACTAATTGGATTAATGGACTTCATTGATTGACCAACTCATTTCTGTTCTTTCACCCTCTACATGTCTACATGTTTATTGTATACACCAGAACATGCTAAAAACTATCCTGGGAATCCAATACAGCACAAGAGAAGACTGTTGTGGCATTAAAAACAAAATAAACAAATATTTAAGAAACAAACAATGCAAACTTGTGCTTTTATATCTGCTGTAAAACGACAGCATTCAGCTTACTTTTAAAATACGCAGTCGGAGTGTGGACAGGCGTGATGTTCATTGATGGTTTGCAACTACTTGAACAACATTTAGCATACACCTTTGATTAAGTCTCAAAGTTAATCAATTCAAGTACTCAGTGTTATATTAATCCTCTTAGTAATTGTTGGCCACTGTTCAAACTGATTAGTGTCAACCTTCCTACTGTCTTTATTAAATGATTTTATTTCCAAAACAAATCAGATTTGTTGTGGCAGTTTAATACAAAGACCCATTTTTAGATTTACTTAACTGCGGAAAAGGTAAAGTGGAGATTTAGCATAATAGAGCTACGATCTTATTGGTTGCTATGGTCAACATCTCCATTTTTCTGCAGTTTAGTAAATCTAGCCCTTATGGCGGGTACACATAAGAAAGATAATTGTGTCAATCATACAATAAACAATCCTCTCAGTCGACATTCGAATTTGAACGATCCAGCGGGGGGTCGTTGCAGTGTGTACTCTCAATGTACTCTTGGGTGAGTCAACAGCGGACTCATCGGTTGGAATATTGAATCTTCAAGATTTTATTTGAAATTGTCCTGATGTGTACCCAGCTTAAAGCCTTAATGGAGTGTGTATACAATATAGGGGTTTGTCATGATAAAGACTGTTTTTCCATACACTACTACTGATTTCATTATTTTGAAGACACTAGGAAATATGTATTTTTTTAATCATGTTAACTAAAACCATATTCTAAAAGTAGAAGAACAGGATAACAGCAGGTTATTGAACCAAAACTTTTGGCTTCTGTTTTCTCTGACAACAGTACTTTAAGATTGTTTTATAGAGATATATTATATTATACAGAGACTTATGTCATATCTCAGATGTCGAGTACTCAGAACAAGATGATCAGTTGAGGAGGGGAGATGTTAATCAGCAAAGGTTTAAAAAAGCCACAAACAGTTTCATACCGGTGTTCAGAATATATTGTAGTGCATTGGCGAAGGAGAAACAAATCATTACCTTTGACACTTGCCTAGCACAGAATTCCTTACGGTGCACACTACGTTTATATTTTATCGCCTTACCTAAATTGCGGCTGGGGAAAACTTAGTAAGGAACATATATAAGACAATCTATACACCTTTAGACAGCTGAAATAGCTCAGTCTCTTGTCAGCACTATGATCCTTTGATGACCTTGTGGAAAAGTGACTGTCTCAGGGCCAGAGATATTGAACTAAAACGACTCTGAGTAGGTGAACTTTTCCGCATGCGCACATTCTTGCCCGGGTTTGAGAGCCAGTAAGAGAATGTCTCCTCCGGGGCTGAGTGTCAGGTCTGCTCAGACTCACAGCTATCTCTGGCCCTCTGCGATCATCAGGCAGTAATTAGTTGTCCTGATTAGCATACGCTGAAGCATACATAGTAGAGGAAGGAGCTGAAGTTTATCTCTTTAACCTCTGCAATGCAAGTCATTTCAAAATACACTAATATGTTGCATATGCTATGACTGGGTGGGCATGACTTCATGAAGTCCTCTCATTCATACTAATGATCAGGGCTGACAGTGATTTAATGTAAAATTGCCTGACATATGGGAGTCTCGCAGAAATTCTGGGAGATCAGGCAACCCTGGTTTTAGGTCTGCCTGGGTCTATTCATCCTGCAGGGAAAGGAAAAACTGGCATCCATACAGTATGACTATGTCAACCAGCTTTCCTGCTGAAGGGAGAAGGATAAAACCAGCCAGCACTTTACAACAGCTAAGAGGTGAGCTGCAGCGCCTGTCACACTGTATGTGATTCAGTGTGACAGGCTGAAGATCGGTATGTTCCACTCTACCCTTTCCCTTCTCTCCTCCCCTACCTTTATCCTTCTCTCCTCCTCTACCCTCCTTCCTCTCCTCCCTTCCTCCCCTCCTCCTCTCCCCTCCCCAGAAGAGAGGAAGTACCGCAGGGGATGAAATGTAATTTTTTAAAATGGACATGGTGGGTACCAGGTTCTGATGCTCCTGCCCCTAGCATACGGGATGGATATCCTTTCTCTATGCTAGAGAACCATTTGCTGGACTAGTCCTGCCCCCTGTGCACCTAAAATTATTTAATTTGGTTTGGCGGGATATTTAAACATTGTGGGCAGGTTTTGGCTTATGATCTAGGGCAGGGGTATAGGATCTGGTCCCTGGGCCTGATTTAGATTTAAACTCTTATAACTTACACTTATGACTTACACTCTCATGGGTAAAACCAAGTTGAATTGCAGGGGAGGTAATATGAATGTCAGTGTTTGCATGCAGGGAAAATACTTTATTATTGCATTTTGCATACAGATACTGACCAGTGTTACTGTTACACTGTTATTAGACTTGAGGTAGGAAACATCATCTCACACCTGATTGCAACTAATAGAATTTAACTCAATTCAACATGGTGTTTTAAGACAGAGAAATATATTTATAGTATAGAAAACATCATCTGTCCCCTGTAATACTGATTGCAATTAATTCAATTTACCTCCCCTGCAACTCAACATGGTTTTACCCATGAGTGTGTAAATCATGAGAGTGTAAATATGAATCTGGCAGCCTGTTCCTAACATAAGAATTATGAGAACACATGATTGTTGTTTCTCGAACGTGTAACATGTTTATAAAAATAATTTTGCCTCGACCCCTCCTGCAAGGCTCTGGATCAGGGTCAGGCTGCAAGGGAATGTTGCTGTCTATGAACCTGCTCAGGTGGTATTTGTCCCAGTGTGCATGCATGCACCAGATATGAGCTTGTGGTTCCCCTAGTGTGGACCGGTCCTGCCTTGCCGCCACTGGTTCCTCAAGCATGCTGTCTGGTGTTCTGAGCTTGAGGCAACTTTTAAAGTCCTGCCATTTGCAATTGTAACAAAAAAGCAGACAAATATCACAATCCTAAAACACACTACACCAACAGTTCCGTTACAGTTGACAGGATCATTGACGTTGATGTTTGATCAAAATATAAGAACAATACATGCTGATTTTTTTGGATGGGTGCTATAGCATTGATGCTTGGCCTCAGCCAACACGGGTCTACTGGACTGATCCATCATAGTTGACCAGTAATTTAACTTCAGTGTGGCTGAAGTTGGACTGCCATCAATTGCAGATTGAGAGTTGGCTAGTTGGCTAGGGCCTACTCTCTTCTTATTCAAAGCTATCATGATATGCCAAAAAAATACCTCTATGCAAAAAACACATAGGAGAATGCCAATGGATCATTGCCTGAAACTTGGCTTTAAATTGTCATAGTGACGGCATGCAAGATGTACACAAGCATTGTGCTATGTCATTAACATATAATACGTCCTGAGTCTAAAACCATAGATGCATCAATATTTAAAGTACTTAATGTAACGTATTTATTATATTCTGTTATATTTTGTTGGAATGTTTATCGCAAAATCGCAGGTCCGGATTGGTGGGGCTTATGCAAAGGGTGGAGCTTAGTGTGGAAGGGAAAAGGCAGTTTGCCATACCGGTGTATACTGACCCACTTGAGTACTGTTTATTAACATATCTAACCATTGCCACCTACTTGCATCCTATCCAGAAGTGTAACATTTTTCAAACACAACCTTTCTCGTACTGATGTTCTTGCTTGCAATAGCGAACTGATCCTGAGATGAAAATATTGAGGTCACACAAACAGTTTGGAATGTGGAGTACATGCATTCTAAATTCAGTAGTAGTTGTGTTCTGGATTGTGCCAATGGGCCAGATCCTGCTTCTCTATCTCTTGAGATAGAGACAGCTTTACTGGCGGTTTACCGGCAGTTTACTGGCACTTTAAGTTCTCTTTTGCTGTTCTCCGGCTGCCTTTTACTCTCTACTCTGCNTTTTNCATCTNTCTCTNGNTTTACNTTCTCTGTAGAGAGTAAGTGCAGAGATTGGGCGTGTCTCAAGTATTATAATGAGGTGGAGTGGGCATGTCTCGGT
>JABWIB010002117.1:44747-65706 GCA_016617825.1 Platyplectrum ornatum | reverse complement strand
GAAACACTTTTCACATCTGTGATAAATTCAGATAAATAGACCCATCACTTCCAAGTTGATTTTCTAGATATATATTTAAAAAAAGCTGGAAATATTAAAAATTACTTTGAATCTGCATATAAACACGCATATATACTGTACACACACATATATACTGTACACACACACACACACAATATTACACCTCTTGCAGACAATAGCAGAAGCAATAGCATTGTCACACAGACAGTGAGTCATATTGGCAGGTTTATTGATATCAATGACTAACATATTTTACTGGTATATTTACAGGTCTCAGCTGGATAACTCATTTTACTTAGTAAATACAATTCCTCNTGCACCAGTTTCATATGGATCTCTCATATCTGTATACCATTCAGCACAATGTACATTTATAGGACTTTTCCTGGATAATAGTTTCATACAAATGAATGTCTAAATTGTCTGCAGAGCATTAAAGCACCTCTTTAATGAAATCACTAGAGCCAGGCACATGTACAGCAGGAAGTGAGCATAAGCCTCATTCCAAGGAACATAAAATGACATTCAAACTATAAAATGACTGATGACATAGGGTAAGAGGGAAGTCAACTCACAGATAAACTTGGAGTTATTGAGATTGGAATTATTTTGACACATCTGAACACACAACCCCTCCCCTAAGCAGTGCTTGGTATGAACACTGTAACATGGAAGGGCAAGTATGTATATTTTAATGAATATTCCCAGTAAATGGTCATAGCCATAGCATTCTAGCTTCAATAACATTGCACAGTATATTGTGGCTCATAGAGGCCAATGAATAGCAGAAAGCTGTTGCATCACTGTGGTTTTTATATATTGCAGTATATATATNATTTATTAAAGTCATAGCACCACAGTGCTTTTATCTTGTCTGTGCTGGGGCCACAAATATTTAAATCATTTGCACAAACAATTTTATACTTTAAAATAGGAAAAACACAAAAACAAAGGATTGAAACATTGAAGGGTAGTAGGGGATCCTTGGAGTCATTCCCTGTGACCCTCAGCTCATCTCTGTGTTACTGCCAGATGTGGAGATCATAGACTGTAACTCTTTATTCCAATTCTTCCAGGTAATCGTATTAAATAATCTTCCTTTCAATAAATGTACAGGTTACTAACATTACAATGAATGTGTGAGGGTTCGGAGGATCAGATCACCTGGTAGCCCCTAGGTAACACTAATATTTGCACCACAGATGACTATGGGGATCTTATATCAATGTATCTGGGGTTAGACAAGCAGTGCCCCAAACCATCTGCTAGCATTTCAAACCTGTCCTATATTAAACCTATCTGGGGTGGGTGAGTGAAGCACCTGTCCTATTAGTATTTGCTAGTAGTCCCTGCATGGACCATGCTGGATGCAGATTAGTAACTTTGTAACTTATTATTTCCATATGAAAGGGATGTGATTTGTATTGTACAGTATCAGCAAACACTGACATATGGAGATAAGAAATCTACAGCAAGCCTGTGTTTACCTTCCAGACAGCGGCAGCTGCTCCACCTAATGAAACTTTTACCTGCAGCCTGATCACTGATCACCTCCCTGCATCTCTGTTATGGCTATATGTCATACACATTATAACAGTGATCAACTTCTATACTGCAGAGCATGACCCACATCCATAGAAACTGCATGGAGACAAGTGTAAGCTTAACCCANAACGATCATACACAGTACAGGACATGGCATCAATACCAATGGATTGGGAGTATAGTTTACAACTGTTTATCAGTGCTGGGACATCTGCCATGAATCAGAGCTACAGCTTACCTTGAGCTAGGCAGAGCAGGTACACTGCCCCCCTGACACATGCCATGGTGTCCTGCCAGTGGGTCACTGCTGGAAGGAGAAAGTTGATCCTCTGAATAATCCACTTCTCTGGTGTCCAGGGCGTGTCTGGCAGGAGACTGAGAGAATCCCAATTCCTCAGCCAGACTGAGCCATGCTGCCCGGTGCCTTCCCCAGTGATAGAGATGATACAGAGATACTGGGCACCAGATCGCCTTCAGTTCAGCACAGCGCAGAGTGGAGTGTGCTCAGCATGCAGCATGGACTGTCACTCATCTGCTGCATGTCCCTGACTGTCTATGTGACTATCTGTCTATCTGCCTTTGGGAAATGGATGTGGGGAGCGCAGACCCCTCCTTGATGTCCACCACTCGCAGGGATCAGGAGACAATGAGATCCACACAAGTGAAAGTTGCTGCAGAGGATCCGCTCACTCCCTGAGTAACTCACATTCTTCCTGATGCTCACACTGGNACACAGGGGGCTGCACCCTGCTATGCCCCTCTATGGGTAGCAGCACTTTCTGGGGGTGAGACAGTGACAATGAGATCCTGGGTGCAGGCTGCTGTCTCCCTGCTAATCACTGGGTGGATCCTGAGCTCTAATGAAGGCAGCAGCAAATAGGACTCAGCTCCCCCCAGTCTAATGAATAAGCTGCAGTCAGGAGCACAGGGAGGGGATACTCACATATGTCCTGTGCTGAAAAGGGCAAAAGGAAGGAACAGACAGAGCCATCAAAAGCGATCATCCAGAACATACATCGCAAGCCTCAGGCTGCAGGGACTCTTAACCCATTGCCTGCCTGGGACACCTGTGCAGAGAGCAACTCTACACACATAGGCAATCACTGTATAATAGTTACTTAGTCTTTTCACTTTATGTATTGTGCATGGGCAGTGGTTTAATTGATATTGTTACTATTTGTGAATATCATTTAAAATAAGACATCAATGCATAATCATTTTTCTACTGTGTCTGTATTTGGCCCTATGCCTGTATTAAATAATGTCATGCTCACTGTACTAAAGACACAACTATCCTACCAGTTCAATTACCCCTTGGACACTTTAACCCCATGCTACAGCCAACAGAATTACCAACACCCCCCCCCCCCCACACACACACACTAAGAAACTGCCATTACCCCATTTCACAATAGGTAGAAACCTCTTCCTTAGTTTACACTAGTGTCAGCACCTCAATTATTCAAGTTCAGATTAAACCCTTGCCACTAGCTTACCCCATTTATACAAAATCATCCATTCCCTTAAACAAAGTTACACCCATAAGATCTGCATACACAACTATGAAATGAAAATGGGTTTGAATATTTGAACCATGCTTTGGAGATGTAAGTGACAAGGAGCACAACTAGGAATCTTTATGTATATGGAATTATACATGCTGTGACAATATCCAGAGATGTCCTTGTCTATCCACAATTCATTTAAGGTAGAGTCATATAAGATGTGTATATGCCTGGCTATATGGACTGAATGTAAGCTCTATTTGACACCCGATTACCATGTAGNATGTTATGCTGAGCGCTCATGGCTATACTGTTGCCAAATTATGACATCTGTCAAACTGATGCAATAAATTTCATAGGAACTCAAGTGGATCTGTGGCCTTCTCCTTCACAAATCAAATATGATCTTATAAGGAACTTTTGGGACGTGCCTCTAGTATATAGTTCTAGTCAGGGCTTGAAGTGGTGGTGTATACAGGGGTATGCCATACTGTAATATATACCACAGATTTAAATGAAAGGCTATAAATCTCCATTCACTTCTATTATTTTCTATGTTTGACTTTGGCTTTATAGGTTTGCACCAGCCCAATTCCTGGTGTAATATAATAACTACAATAGACAGAGGACAAACTGGTCAGGATTAAGGATCTGTATGAGTGTGAATATGCTTTCAATTTCATTTGAATTGTGTGCCCATTGAATAATGCTCAGGCTTATTGTACTTTATGCTATGAAGTTCCAATATCCAGGGACTACCTTAAGTTTTCTGACTGCTGCAAATATAAAACAGAGAACAAGCAATTCATACTCTCAAAAGAGAAGGGAATATCAGATCTTATGATTTATATATCTTATATTTGATATTTTATATGATATTAGCTGCCGTAATTCGAATAAAATTGGTAAAGACTTTATACTATTTGTATACTTAAATAAAAAATTATCAAAAGGATATAATCATTTCCATTCCATTCTGTACTATATTTACTGTATAATTTTTTTCTCTTTTTTGTAATACAGTTCAGGTAAAATTAAACACAGATTAAAGGACCAGATCCAGCTCTCTGTATGGAAGTAGTGCGGGCTTGCGTGAGAGGGTAGTGAACTCCTCTGCCAATTCCCTCTCTCGTGACTGGATTGCAGGGGCATAGCAGAACTTACTCTGCTGTACCCCGGCTTTAAGTCAACGCAATCAGGCCAAGCCCCGTCCACACATTTAAAGAGAAGGACCGGCCATTAAGAATTCCGCCCACAAACATCTGTAGGGACGTTTACTATAGCTCAAGTTGGCCATCTCGGCTTGTCAATGCGAGTTTGTAGGTGAGATGCTGGAAATTCGCTGATTCAAAAAGAGATGCCTTACCCAGAAGGCCTATATAAAGAAGCCATTTTGGTTTCGGTCTCACGCAGTGTCTGGAATGCAGAAAATAATGTGTGCCATTCACTGGCTCTTTCCAGTCAGTGTCAGGGGGACTGATTGGCATCTCACAGGCAACATTTTCAAACATCTCTGTTTCGAAAGCCAGGACGCAGACTGGTGTGAGCTTAAGCTGGATTTCTATAGGTTCTCAGATTTTCCATCTGTCCTGGAAGCCATAGATAGCACTCACGTTGCACAAGGCCATTCCATCAATATGCAGGTGGTCTGTGATGCTAGACAACAAATTATGAGTGTAACACACAACCAGACAGACAGACACAGTAACACACAGACAAACACAGTGCACAAACTACAAATAAACACCAACACAAATAAACACTGGCTCACACACATAAATCACAAGCAAATCGATTTAGGGGAAAAAAGTTGAAAAAATATACAAGAAAAAAAACACCCAGTAAATAAAAATAAAAAATTGCAAGACAACAGATGACACATACACTATCACTCTCCTTTCAACTCCAAAACTCCAATACACCTGAACACTCCACCCAACTCCAAGCTCCTCCAACACACTATAAACAAACAGGAATTTCTGACTTCATATACATACATATCACTTGGTAAGAAGCCTAGTTCTATTTGGATGAGGTGAATTTCAACAAATCAAGGAGGAGAGAAGGGAACTCGCTTCCTGCAAAATCAGCTATACAGGCGAGAATAGAGTAACTCGAGCCAAGATTGAACAAAATCACCAAAAAAAGAGCTTATCTTGACTGCACAACATGATATATAGTAAATTCATAAACATGATGCCTCAAGGTGAAAATAGATCGCGGATAGATCAATCAAGGCGGGAATAACGTCTATCTCGACCTTTAGTAAATGTCCCCGCTGGAGCATGCATGTGCACTTCCAGGAAATTTTGGCCAACTTCCACACTATCGGATGGAATTCTGGGTCCGGTCCGAAATAAATACTGCAGAACAAGGACTAATTTTTCAACTTGTAGTGAGTAGTTGACCACACTAGCATAAAAAGCATAGAAAATGTGTATTCTGTGATAATAAACTTCTCCAAGTAAAGGTGATCTACATTTGTAAGTATGAGTGATGAGAGGAGATGGAGTATTAAGAAAGTGGTAAACCACAAGAGGAAATGAGCACTTAAGGGAAACTCTTTGATAAGAGAGGATGCAAAAAATTGGCCTCAGTGAAGTTGAATAAAGGAACAAATTAACAAAGGAAGCAATTGATTAGAGATAACAGAATTTACTTTTGATCACTCATAGAAACAGGTAACTAACCATGAAGAGATAAAATGTTGCTCACTTGTAGTGTACAAATATTTATGTCTTTGCTGAGATATTATCTTTACACACAAAAACACAGAAGTTATTTCAGACATAAGTAAGAAAAAAGGTTACACCCCTCCAATTGCCAGGTGCTGATAAATGTCAAATGGAGCAAAGTACTAGAACGGACTTCAAAACCTTGTCATTATAGATCTTGCAATTTGGCCTTATATAGATTTGTTTGAAACACTAAGGAGGTGTCTGTTCTAGTACTTGGTCCATTTGACATCATATCAGCACNTGTATAGTATACCAGCTCAGCTCTCGGGTAGTTGCTCAGATGTGGCTAACTGTAATCAGCTGAGATATGTATTTCTGTTTCACTGCTAAAGTATAAGCTCACTTCAGAACCTAAGTCTCAGTCCTGATTATCCATTGTGGATTATCCAGAGTTTCATGTCAGATGCCGTATATGATAATGTAACAGGTGGCATTTGTAAGGAGGAGGTAATCTAAATCTTAAGACATCCCATGGCTACAACTCAAGTTTAATGTGCCTACAGTCTACTGTATCAGGTGTGAAAAGGTGCAACATTCAACTGTATTGACCTGCACCTGGGGCATGTTCAGTTTTTGTGCACAATAAGCAAAACCAGCATTTTTTCTGCACTTTTTACATTGCAGCATGTGTTGTCTGAGCTCATTTTGAGNAGTTTCTCCTAACCCTGGATCATCCCCACTGTGTTTAAGTTTCAACATTAGCAGTTCACACGCAAAAATGCACAAAAAATTCTGTCTAATTTCAATTATATTGCCTGCACTTTTACAGATCTTTCAAAACCACTTGCAATCTGGCACTGCAGTTTGTTGTACCACACAGCCTTGAAGTATAACCCAAAGGGGGATATACTTCAANGCTGGACTTGAAAACTGAAGACAGATGACATAACAGGAACATACTTTTCCAACTGGATGTTTATGGCCCTTAAACAAATGACTTGGCAGTAACCGTGTAAAAGACACAAATACTATATATTTTCAGTTATCTCGTTATCACTGATGGGGTGGTCTGCCGAATGATTGCACCTGCTTAGAAAATGAGTGAGAAATACCAGCAAGAAAAGCTATGGACTTCACCTTTTTCTATAATCGACTGATAAAGNAACTGGCCAGGAATAGGTTAATGTTTGCAATTTAGAAATAGNATTGAAAATGACATCATTATGAGTCATTGGAAGCAAGAAAACCCGATTTTAAGAATCTGATCATCCTCATGAATCATTATTTAACACACAGAATCACCATGCAATTTCCTGAATAATTTATTAAGCCAAGTAAGAATGTATGTGCCTACACAACCTCCGCTTCCTCATGGTCTACAAGCAGATTCTTACCTTGATGAAGAGAACACCTCGTCTGCCTTCTAACGATCCACTTCCTAACCACAAGACATGCTTTCTTGTCAACATAATACACCTACAGCACAGGACGGTTCCGCGCTACACTTAATGTTTTCAGATTAGAAGGAATGTGCTTTTTTTTACAATGTTTTAAAGCATTTTAGTAGAATCGTGGTTACTTTCAGGCTGGTGATGTGATCATTTATTTCAAATTCTGTCAATTTTTGCAAAGCAGTCACCCAAGGGAAAAAAAACCTTTCTGTTCTNGCATATTGTTTTTGGAAGGAAGTTGTAAAATGGGAGCTGCACATGGGAGCAGACAAATGTGCAAATACTTGAATGAATTAGNTGGGAAATATTAGAAGATAAATGTGCTACCATTGCTAAGTGCTTGATGAATTTAGCATCTGGCAAAAATGTGTATGGCATGTACGTATATGTATCTATATATATCTATATATCGTAAAATGAGAGATGCGATGATGATGATAATGGCAATAATAATAATATTAACAATGGCAAAATACTGTCTTCTATAGTACAATAGATCTAGCATAATATTAAGTATTTATGGTTGAACAAAGTGAATTATTTGAAAAAATATCCTCAGTCAGATGTAACCATGTGTAACCTAATGAGGAGATGTTAGATCACAAACGAAAGATCTTTATGCAATATATTAGTGATACCATTATTTATGCAAACACTCTTATCCTAAGGTCTTACATTGCCAAAAAATGATATGAATACTAAAAGCTGATGCTAAAAGCATGTA
The DNA here is from genome assembly GCA_016617825.1 of Platyplectrum ornatum. Lineage (NCBI taxonomy): Eukaryota > Metazoa > Chordata > Amphibia > Anura > Limnodynastidae > Platyplectrum > Platyplectrum ornatum. The sequence goes on along the minus strand of JABWIB010002117.1, from coordinate 57,782 downwards.
TATATTGGTTTGTCTGTATTAGATATTCTGNAGCTATTTCACTCCTTTCCTGGAANTGTGCCTACTGACAAAGAGTCTGAACCATCTAAGTATCTGCTTCTGGATATATTATACTGAATCCAAGGGTCACTGTCACATCAATTCAAGCTGCTGTTATACTTTTCTTCTCCAAATATTCCATTGATCTTATATTTTTACTGACAGCTTTGTTTTGTTTTTTTTTGGGTATATTTTTCCAGTGCATTTGATATCGTTTTTAATAGAAATGGGGCAACTTTGGCGTCATCACTCATCCAAATATATAACTGTTGCAAAGACAGCTTCAAGTTCATAAAGGAGAGATAACATTCAGAGGAATAAAAAATTAATTTGCAGAATAAAGATATTAATGTGAAATATCAGNAAATACAAAGAACTTCACCCTACCATTCCCCTTCTAGTCTCTACTTTAAATGCTCTGTTTAGTCTGATTTATCCTCCTCCATTTCAATATATGTAGAAAATCAATAAAGATTACAGCACTATAAGGTCGACATTTATTTTCACAGAGAATATGCTTCTTAGGATTACTGAATGGTCACTTACTGTTATTTCTGGTGAATTTCGGTAAATTACACATGCACAACCTGTTTTTTTCTTTAAACTGGAACTCTTGGTATTATGCTGATAAGGTATACAGCTCCCCGCATTCACTGGTTCAAAGCATATTTCCATGATGTTTGTTTCACTGGTTCTGGTTAATAAAGTCCGACTTTTTCTGAAATCATAACTGCTCACATTAAATATTCCTCTAAGATCTGTATAAAAGCTAAATATTCTAAATTTACACTTATTTATATGAGTATAACAAGACATGACTTAGTCCAGTGCTTATCACCAGTGCACATTCAGGACTGGACAGCTCACTGCTCAGCCAGGAAATGAATGTAATATTCTATTGTACAAAACATTGTGTGAGAGTGTTGTAAATACTCAGGGTTGATGGAGCCGACGGAAAATGCCGACAATTATTTTACTGGTTTTCAAAAATNATGGGAGTGACAATTACTCCATAGAGCTCAATAAATGATCTGTTTTGCTGGTCCAAAGTGCTTAATGGCAACACATTGTTCTGTGACACTGCACGGCCCTGTGCAGCCGCCATACAATACTTAGGAGGTAGAGGAGGTCAGTCGCTGACATTCATTCCCATTGCGGGAGGACTACTCCTGTAGTGCCATAAGCCCCATTGTTATTATGGCCCTGCCTAAACCCCCACAACATAGCCCAAACCTTCCTTGTTTAACAATTTTAACTTAACCCTCCTCTGCCCAGAGCTTTAACCCTAGCATTCCCTTTATAGTAACCTAACCCAAACCTTTCCTAGCCCACTGCAGCCTGTTCCCATCAATGGTGTAATCAATGGTGAATTAAGCAGCTGATATTGAGAACTGCACTTAAGCGACTTATGTGTCATTCATCGACCATTGCAAAGATGAGAGCAAGAGGACCACGATGGCCTGCTTCAGAATGCCCCTGTGACACTACCCATATCTCTTTATTTACCACAACCTAAAACTCACCATCCCCTTCTAACAGCCTAACCTTAACCCTCTATCTCCTGCAGCATAACCCAAACCTTGCTTCTCTAGCAGCCTTAATAAATGGGAACAACACTGTTATGCTGGCCATACACCTGTGCAATATCGAGTACGATTATTAGATGCATGCTCCTGCGGTCACATATCACATAATTGAATCTGACCATGCCGATTTAGCACNTGCGATGTATCTCAGCGATGCATATTATATAAGTGTATGGACAACATTAGTGTTTATTGTATCAAATAATAGTACAACTGGTATGTGTTATCTGAACGTATTGTTTCCAGTGTTTTGATGTTGCAAATATATTTGTTAAATAAATAAATAAATAAATATATATAAATAGTTACTCTGTCTTCGCTGCCTTATTCAGCTATTATTTTTGCCTGATTATTACAGGTTGGTAATTACTGCATCTGATGCATGCTGGTCCACTTCTAAGAAATTTTAACTTTAACAGTCTACTTTCTCTACTACATACATATATAAGGTTTGTGTGGCTTCTTTATGTTGAATCACTGCATCTAAGCTATGTTCACTATGTGAAATCCAGACTAAAGAGGAATTCACAAATTTCTTGAAGACAACTGTAGAGTGCTGGTGTTCCCTGCTCATTTTCCTTTCTCTTAAGTGTGAATGTTAGATATTAGTAAAGGAATGTACATTCACATTCATTCATAATTTATTCACTTACATTTACACACACGTTATGCCTTACCGTCTCNCTCCAGTATATCAGCTCTGCCTGTGACAGATAAGCAGAGGGCTAGCCCTTTCCTGTCATTTATGTAATTGTCATCTGTGACAATTAGAGTTGCACCTGCCAATTTCACAGATGAGAAAAGTGGACAGTCCCTCTTCTTATCGGAGTCAGGGTGGGGGTGGGTGTGACCTAATGGCACCCCCATTAACTGGGCATCCACCCAGGGCACACGTCATATTCGTCACTGATATTCCTTTATATTATTGTCTGTAACAGTGGGCTGCTGGAATGTATGAAGTCCAGATATAACTCTCCCAAGGATGGCATACATAATCTAGTATGCTGCAAGTATGGGTTTACTAATATCTGTGAGCTTTAAAACTTACCTGCACCAAGAGTTGGTATAAATATAGACTGTAAATATTACAGCAATATTGTAATAGTCAGACTACAGACTACACTACTACTCACCTGACCACTGTAAACCTACAAGCAGACTTGTGTGTCTCTTCCATGGCTCTTATAAAGATCACTAATATCTGCTGTACACATATCTTGTGTAAGAAACATGGCACATCTTGTATGATATCATAGACTGTGTTTGCATTTGAGCTTAAGTGATAAATAATGTTTTAATTGTTTAATACTTTAAGTTTAGCTTTAAGTAAATAGAAATACACAATCATACGGCAGGCAAGAACAACTATAATACTGATGAATGTTTACTTTAGAGCATACACTCCATTCATGCATTATTGTCTGTGTGAATGTAACCTCATTTTTATTATTTGTAGCTTATTATGGTTCATTGTTTATAGCATAGATCATTTTTAAAACATACATATACAATAGTAGATGGGGCGACTGCTTTATTGTCTTACGTGTAATAAGTACATTATCTCGGAAATCTGTTCCCTAACCAGCCTTAGATTTTATATCCAGTACAGTGTTTGCATATCAAGATTTATTTGCTATTCTTAATTAAAACATACAGAGATGACAGGAGAAAGCAGGGAGTAACACCACCCTGCACCAGGCCTGTTGTAAGGAGGCAGGAAATGCAAAGAATCTGCACGTCCCAAACGCCCATAAATCACGCAGTGTTTTTGTATATTAATTGGCAAGCTTTATGATGCTCATTCAGTCACGGANGGATCTGTCTGTTGTAACTCTGCCCCAGGGGGCAGCCATGCACTTTGTTAACCTTTTTATTGCCAAGCGTCTATTTTCACTTTGTCACTGTACATATTAAATCAATTTCATGTATGCTATAGTGNGCCATTTTGTGTTACTATAATGGCAGAATTGTTTACAACTGATCTGTATATGTGTGAAATTTAGCGGATAGTCTATTGGCCANAGGGCAAGCGAGGTGATACCCTCTATATAAATATGAGAGCAGGCACTGCTGTTTGTCCCACGTGTGGAAGTTGCCTCAAATAATCNTTTATATGANTCTGNATATGAGCATATAGAATTNTATAAATGATATAGTCTATATATAGATATATAGAAGTTATTTTCTTTGTTTCGACTGATCCAGAGGCCTGAGTGGTGCAAAACAGCTCATTGTGTGCATTTGCCTTTGCCTCCATGTTGGAGCCTATTCTTATTAAAATCACAAAATTGCAGAAAATATACTCTAAATATATATAACTAGTGCAATATTAATAAGTGTACCAGTCTTTTATATCTTTAAGAAGAACTTCTGCTTATAAAGCAAGAAGGCAATGAAAACCCAGATGGAGGTTCCTAGCAGATCTTGAGCTAGGAACTCATAATGAGACGTCCAGTTCTTCACCTCCCAATTAAATGGAAAATATGTGCCCAGGAGCGAGTGTCCAACATATACAAAGATAGAATTCATTCCTGAAAGCAATATACAAACATAAGCAATTTTATATCGGTTTGTGGCTTTACTTGAAATTTAAAAAAATAAATCAATTTTAAATGAATAAAACAGGTTTCTAAACAATTTGATACAAATCTTCATTCTAGATACATAATATTGTTATTAGGGCTTAACAAATAAAAGACATAACTGAAGAATCCTGGATAAACATAGTGTGTATCGTATAAGTGCAGAGGGGATATGCAAGTTAGCAGATATAGCTAAAACAAACTGCTGGAGCTAAACTTTTGTATATAATGGTTATCTAATTCCATTTGACATAAGTTTGGTCTGAGTACACAGTGACAGTGTTCAGCATCCAACATGTNACTAAGTAGGTTGCTGCAGAATTCTAGAATTACCAAGCAAAATAAATATCAGATGAGTTTAAACAGTCTGTGATAAGCTCTCTATGTAAAGATTGCTATAACCACAGCTCCCTACCAATACTCAAGGGGTGACAGGCAATGAAATATGGGTCATGCGTGGGTGTAAGGCTCAGCCAAATCTGTCCTTCATTTCATTGTACAATGAGATAAACTGAATGGACTAGATGCCTCTTCTATTTATTATGCGACCCTGCTATGTGTTCAGCTCATGTCATTGTGTCACCNTGAGGTGGGAAGAAAAAGCTCCAGAAATGATATCGTGATGATGAAAATGATATTGTGTTAACATGTTATTGTCACAGAAAAGAACAAGCTCCAAAATGAACAAAGTATGAATCAGATTGTATGGGTCGGATCAAGACTTAATAACAAATGTTGTGTGCGTAAATCATCTGTCAGAACTCACTGCACATGCTCAGAACTTGTATGTATGCATCAGAAAAATGGCTATATGGCGTCTGTACAATCGCCTGTCCATTTGTGGGGTGTGTGTTAACTGTGTGCATGCAGAGTGAGCCTTGGTGGAAGCATTAAGGGATCAGGGGCCCAGGGCATTTAAGACTGGGGGCCCAAGTCTCTCGGGTGGTCTTCCTTTCTCAATCTTTTATGGGCTCCTGATTAGCATTGACCCATGGTAATCGCCCCCACTGTAATCCCCTACTTATTTTCCTTGGTCAATATGGAGCAGGCTCCTAAGGTTCCTGATTGGCCGTGACCTGCAGGAGTGGGGGATTGGAGTGTGGGGAGTGGGGGGGGGTATTAACTGTGGTAGAGAGAAGGAGGCCCAGGGCATTCTGTCCTTCCCCTTAATCCGGCTCTGCATGGAAGGGGTAATACATAAAATTGTACCGTGCAGGCTGTCGTATGAAACTCACTCCTTACAACATGCTTCCTGAACAAGTAAGCTGCCAAATTTCCATATGTGTGAAAGGAGCACTCAGTCAAACAGAATGGGTCCTATGCCTACGCNAGGAAATAAATATTTCCCCATTTTATGTTACTGTGGGATTTTGTATATGTACATAAATGATGATAAAATAAAAGTAAATGTGACATTGTTATATGACAGAAAAAACTGATAGTACATTACATTTGTCCCTGAGATAGCCATGAGATATTATACCTGGGTAGATGAATGGTTGTCCTCCCCACCAGTGCTTCACATCAATCACATAATACAGCAGTCCCAGAAGCAAAAAGGAGAAGCAGCTAAGTGTTGTTACGAAGGACAGAGACCTAAACATGTAGAGAAGAATAAAGTCATTTATCCAGATACAATTTGTTTTACAAACTGTACCTAAACGGTAAGCAAAGCTACAGCAGTTGTTAGGTTAATTGAAGAATGAAAAAGCATTGGGGTGTCACCCACGTTCTTGTGTTAGGCCTCAAATAAACCATTTATCATTAAATAGGNGTGGTGAGCAGTTTGTTCATGTTGATACATTGTGCATACCCTGCTATGGTACTTTGGTGGCATGCTGGTATATGGTAATAATATATGAGGGAGAAAGTCTTGGTCAGTTACTTAGTAGTACAATGCTAATGCTNCTCTCCCTCAGATACTACTACATGGCCCCTAACCAACTGGGAGCAAAACACCCATTATCTCTGTTATTTGATTAATAGCACAGGGACGGGGTAATATATGTTGTAGGGCCTTTACTTATATTAAAATTTCCCAAAAATTAAGCCTTGCATCATTGGTATGATTTTTCTGACGTAAAAATGTTTTCTAATGAACTGACATACACAGTTTTATGTTACGTATAAAATNTCTGAGGATTCTATTAATTCAGTAAATATGAAAAAAAATACCTCAAATATAAATATTATTCNTTCAGAAATACTGGTGATAGTACTTTCAATGTATGGATAGATGTAGTTATGGATGTAATTTGTGTAACAAATGCCAAGAAATATTCTGTTTTTAGGATTACCAATAAGGACATGGTATTGACATGGGGTACCCTTCTGTTTATTTATTGTTAACTCTCAATATATATATACTGTATAAATAAATACTATCTGCTTGTTATACAAACCACTTCTGCCCATGTAAGCAGAAAAGACATCCAAGATATTTTGTGGTTACTATGTTTTTAACACATTAGCAATGTTCTGTATTCATTCCTATGTACTACATTTCTGCTAAATAGAAAACCCCTGATTTCTGCACATAGACGTGATAGTAAAAGTGGTCCACTCATATTTTCTTTTCATTTATTTATGTTAAAAGAATGCTAATAGCTTCTGTGGTTGGTCGCAGAGATGGGGGAGGCATAGCTGCTGCTTGCTAACCAGTCCCATGTAAATTCTCCATTCCACATGTTAAATATGTTGCATGTCTTATCCAGCAACAAGATATTGTGTCACAGCAGGGTTGCTGACTCTGCGAAACTTGTGAGAGACTCCTGAAATTGGGGAAATTCCCCTCGTAAATCTAGCCTGAGACAGTAAATTTCCTGGAAACCAGCCTGAGACAATGTAAATCACTGCCACAGTCCTGATCAGTATTATGAATGGGTGTGGCTTGATGACATNACTCTTGCCAATTCATAGTAAATGCATGGATTTGTCATTCAGGAGGCGGAGCTTTGGGTGTTATTTACATAAATCACACCTTCCCTACCCCACTCCCGAAAAGGAGAAACTCAGAGTCTTTCTCTTTTCTTCCTCTTCCCCTCCTTCCCTCCCATGCCCCCGCTAACCCTCTTGCCATTGTAGTTTCCCCTCCCTGATGGAACAGCTCTGCAGAACCTGGACCTTTCAGTCTGGACGTCTTCCATTGATACTCATTTTGTATTGTTTTTCCATGCTATGTGTATTTTATACTTCAGTGACTACAACTCTGTACCGTTATTTTGGAAGTTTGTTCTCGCTGTTCCTACTTTTTATTCCTCTTCAATTGTTTCGATGATTTACATTAAAATAAAATAGATTTAAAAAATGGTTGGATGCTGCCAGAGCTCCTCATGATGTGATGTGAGCACTACTAGGAATTTGTTTTTAAAGCTGTAGATGGTAACAAGGCCAGGAAGGTACCTATAACTATTATGGGGGATAATTTGAGCTTTTTAATAGTGGGTTAAAGGAGATTTATAACAGGGTATATAGTATATATTCCTCTTTATTTATTCTTAATTGTGTTCAATGTATCCCTTATAACTAACTACATGGCCATGGTGAGATCACGTTCACTGTCATACCCATCTTTCAGGATAGCCTCTCCAGAGTTCCTAAGACTACAAACACTTAGAAAATTCTTAGTAGTTGCATGTAGTACCATGTAGTTTTGCATGTAGTACCATGTAGTTTTGCATGTAGTACCATGTAGTTTTGCATGTAGTACCAAGTAGTTTTTCTAAATTGATCAAAGTGCTCTTAGAAATTTTGTAACTTGCATTTCTATGCATAGCACAGCTGAGTTTCAAGCTACAAAGTGAAAGACATTACAGCTATGATCCCTCTGTACTCAGCCAAATGTGTTGCACACACACACACACACACACACACACACACACTGCATTATATAAATTAAATAAATCATGGAGTGAACCTTTCCAGCATACACTTCTTCGTTGATACTACTCATCTGTGATACTTTATTTTAATACTCCCTAAAAGCCATTTATCTGTCCGTTGAAGGGCTGCCTACACCATCTGCATACTGAATGCTTGTAAGTAACTGTGTATTGATTTTCACTTCTCCTGTAAAGCTGTCAAGTGTCTGCTTGGGTGTAAGAATTGTGAGTGTGATTAAAAAAAAGAGACAAATCTGCCACTTGCTCCCTGGGAAATGCAGGAGTTAAAATAGGTTGTTTGTTTTTAATAGCTGTCATTTAACAGGACCACAAGGTGAATTTTTTCTCAGTTCAGACCTGGAGAACATTATTTTAATTGGTTAGTAGATCCTATAGGTGACATGAATGTGTTATATAATTATATGTAGTATATGTATGTGCTGCACATACACATATTCATGTACACATACACATCTGTAAGACAATGAACAGGGGCGTAGCTAAAGGTTCATGGGCCCATATACATATACTTACTATACAATGTATATCACTACATATTAGATATGTAGATTGCTTGGTTTCAGGGTTACAGCTTCAGCACATAGCGTCGGACTGGCCCACCAGAGAAAAGGAGAATCCTCCGTTGGGCCCAAAGACCTAGCATTATTTCTTTATAACTGAGGACGGGCACCAAGAATGATTTCCTCTGGTGGGCAGGGTGGTGCTAGGTCTGGGGGCGCCCTAGGCAGACCTAGCACCGCGCCCCCATGACGTCATAACGGCATGTATCGCGCGACGTGATGATGTCACCCCACTTGAAAACTACCAAGGAGGGCGGCGGGATGACCGCTGGCCGGCCGGCCGTCCTCTCGGTTTTTACTTTTTTTAAATAATTTTCATTTCTTTGTAATATTTTTTTTATTCCCTGGGCCCACCCTGCTGGTGGGCCCAGGGTACCCCAGTCCGACACTGTCAGCACATACCACCCATAGACTTACATTNGGAGTACTAAGGGTTGCTGTACCCCCCAAACCCCATAACCAATCTGAAATTTCTCATGCTGACTAATCTGGGTCAGGTCTCCATACCTCCCAAAGGGCATCTCTTTAGGTTGCTTAGTTTTCGAGTTAAAGTGGGACACAGGACAGAAGCTGTATCTCCCAAGCAGCTAAACATTACAAGCTGAACTGTTTTGAGCTGAAAGACATAGCCCCGGGCTCTCTGCTCACCACATCTCAGATATGTAGTTTGCTTGGTTTCAGAGTTACAGCTTCTGCACGTTCCGACTTACATTGGAAGCACTAAGGGGGCGGGCAGATGGATAAGAAGGGGGAAGGGGGGGTTCTAGGCTTCATTTTTCAGCAGCCTGGTAGTGGCTGCGACCGCTATAGCTACGCCACTGACAATGGACAGATTCTGCATCCCGTCTGATGCTCACAAGCATCCGCCACATGTTACTGAGTGGAATTTCTAGTAGACCTAGATCTGGCCTCATAAATGGTTTACCCTGACGTTTTATCCTTTGTGGGTTTAAAAAAATGAATGTACAGAAATAAAAACTGTGTGATTTACACACCCCATAAGTAATACAAACTTGGTATAGCTATGTGNAATATGGTCCCGACTCCCAACATGACATTCCAACTTGAGGCTCCATTTAGGAGACATCACAGTATATTTTTTCAGACCTTCACACCACTGATATGGATTAAGAATTGTCAGTTTTTATTGTAATGGTTACGTTGTGATGTTATTGTGTCTTTTTATTGTTTTCTCATCTATCTATGTTTGAGGAGAAGATGGAATGTTTACAGAAGAGGAGAAAGTATACCACAACCATATTTCATGTTATTATGAAAAAATAAGTTAATTGTTTGTTGTATTTTGATTCTACTTGGGAAATACTGAGGTAATTCTACCCCCATTTAGCAGCAGCACTCACACGCCAACGCATTGGCGAGCATCACTCCTCCCTCCCCAGGCGCCCCGGTGGCTAAGCAACCTGTTCTGCAGTCTGCTGCTTCAATGACAGACACCATCTCCTCCTCTCAGCCACCCGGAGCCGCGGTTGACTTATGTCATACATTTTTTAGCAGAAGGGGATGACCCCTGATGGGTCTTCACATAAAATAGGAAAATGTCCCATCCTGACCCAAAAAGACCTTCTAGCTGCCCCCTAGCTTGCCGATTCCTTCCAGCCAGCATATATATACTGAAATGTATTTTAATGTTTTCCAAGCTTCATATCATACCCCGTGCAGGTGACATGCAATGGGCCTGTTGGACTTGCTAGGATCCAGCTGCAGATCTTTATCATTGTCTTTGGGGATTCCCCGTGGTTAGAGGTAAGAGATGAAGAGATTTACAAAAGTTTGTTTGAGCAATAGACCCTGGAATGGGCTACCCTAGGCATACTCCCACGTGATCAAAAACTTTCACACTGCTCCGCCCGCCTAATGTAGATTATTAGCACAGCAGTGCGCAAAACACTGCTCCATAAATGCCCCTCCATTGTCCTCATTTAGAATGGATTGGCTTGAAACTATGTTGTATAGGGATAAACGGTTGAGTGTTTCTTTGACTTGTGGGAGGACTATATAGACACGTTGCCTTACAGAATAAAATTGCAGTTGTATACCTGTTTTACCAAGTCTGTATGGTATTTAGAAATGTGGGTGACCCTTCCATTATGCTATGCCCTCCTTTATTTTCGCCCCTTTGCCACGTTATGGACGTCTAGACCATATATCATGTCTCTACCCTATTCCATTTCCAGTCGACTCTGCGTTGATGCATATTGCTAATGGTATGTGCACTCTGCTTTTTGTAGCCTTCATGTATTATACTGTAACCTATTGTCGACATCTCTATGTATGGGACAAAGGAAAACGAGAGTCATAGAGGTCTGTTTACCACATTTCCTGCCATTTTGTTATTCCTTCTGTTCCCATATCTTTGAGAAGAGAAATAGTGTTTTCATTACTAAGAAAGTATTGAGTAAAATCCTAACCACATCTCATATGGAGATTATTCACCCTGTGACTGCAGCTGTCACACTGCTCCAGCTCCTGCAGCCGATGTGATCCGGGTATATGAAAGCCAGGACAATTATACTCTGGCTGAAGATGCATTACCATAAATCATCAGTGATATCTATTGTAAAATAAAGATTTCAACTATATTTTACAAATAGAAATCATTGTCAGTAAGTGTTCAATGCATGTTCAGCCAGGACAAAAGTCTGACACTGCAAGATCTGGAGAAAGTGCTCTGGCAAGTCCTTGCCCCACTGGAGTTTACAATCTAAACACATACAAAATTGTTCATTTTGGTCAGTAGTCAATTAACCCACTGGCAGGACTGGAATAAGAGCCACATGGACCTGGGGCCAATGATGCGTGGATGTGACCACTGTACTGTGTGGTGGTCAATTATATGTGAGCCACTTCATCAAACTGCGCTCTTCTTCATAACACTGATAACTACTACACTGATACCTGGAACAGAGAAAGTCTGGCGCTCCAATCCAAACATTATATAACACTATGTGTCAGCACATACATATGCCTTTTCCTGTTACTACACTGACACCTGCCTACTACAGTGTTTCCATGAAAATTAGAACCAATTAAAAAATAAGAGCATTTGCTAATGTTTTTTAATATATGACCTATCCTGAATATAAGACCTAGAATCTGCCAATTAACCAATGGGAGTACAGACATGACATCTGAATAACAAAAGAATAATAATTAGATGAGCTAAGATGATGAAAGAATTCTTTGAAGGATCCTAGGGCAAAAATCTTACTGCTTTCTGTAAAGAGAAGATGTTGGATCTCCGAATGGTCCTAAAATGGTGAGCAGAGTATGGTAACCTCACTCAATATGTGGATAAGGAAAAGTGCAAGTGTGGATCATCATCTGTGAATGGATTGCTGACATGAGAGCAGAATGCTTCGATACTATTCAAGTACCTCTTCAATCCACATTTCCTCCACCAGTCACCATTAACCATCAGTAAGGGCAAGAGAGAGAAGAATGAATGTGTTTCAGACATTTATGTTTTGGAAACCGAAAAAGTCTGATGAACATAAGTAGTGATAAAGTAATGGGTCGATCTAAAACTGCCACATGTATTGTGAGGGTCTGGGATTCAGCCAGCACTCACCATGCTAAAGACATGAAGACCTCCCTCGCAGAGAGAAGAATAGATCAGAAGATCTATTGACAGATGACAGCTGTGTTTCCAATGCACCAAAAGCAAGCTACCTGGACAAAAAGTGTTTATTTAAGGAGANNTCTATTGCTGGACAGGAGAGAGTTATAACGATTTATCTATATATTGTGTTTGAATAAATGATAATTCATGTATTTTGTTGTTATTATTCAGGAAAAACGACACCCTTTAAAAATATAAGCTACCGTAGTAAATAAGACTGGGTCCAGAGAAACATGGTAGCACCACTTGAGGCACAATTTGCTAAATTGTAAAAATGTAATGTCAATGTAAAAATGTAACTTATTCCAGATTAAAGTCCCTCCAAAAACAATCTGTTGGGCATACTGTATTACTTTACATCAAAAGTAAAAACAAAAAAAAAACTTGGCAGGTAGTGCAGTTTACATGCAGACAAAGAAAAGTTGGTCAAATGGTTTTATTTTATATATAAGACTTTAAATTCATATTCAATATATGAATTTACCCGTTCCAGTGTCTATTCTATGCATATCATGCATATATTCATTGTATCATGGCTACACCATAAAGCCACTGGCCACTTTTTTATCAATTCCAGAATCTAGAATGATCTGGCCTCACTACCCAAAGGTTTATTTGTTCTGTTTCAGAGCAACCACACATATCAAATATGTGGTTATTACTGCAAACCTGCTTATCACTGTTTAAGACTAAACTATACTGAAAACTATGATTTAATGTATAAAA
>JABWIB010002116.1:51254-65911 GCA_016617825.1 Platyplectrum ornatum | reverse complement strand
CCTGGGATATACCAAGCACAATATAGGGAATACACCATGGACAATACAAGGTGATACGCCATGTACAATACAGGGGGATACATTGAGGATAGCATTATGAATTTTTCTAAAACAATTCAATTTTGGCCGGATTGCCGCTAGAAAGGGGCGGGATTTGGTGAAATAAGGCCAGGGCTTAAGGATAGCCGCGGGACATAGAACCTGTTGTTAATTTATTTGAATCCCACCACTGTCTATATCTATATCTATATATATATATATATATATATATATATATATATATATATATATATATATGGGGAAACCTGGGGTAGGTGCTGATTGAACCAGGGACCTAAGTTAGCCAAGTGGCAGTTGTGGAGATTGAACCAGCAACCATTCTATCAAAGGAGGCAGTGGTGGGGATTAAACCAGGGACCAAGGTTTACAATTTTAAAATAGCCCCAAAACAGTGGTGGCCAGTGGATATTACATGATGTGTCAGGAAAAGGTCATTCCGATTATTAAGATGCAGTTCTTAGACCATTGAGGTCCTGGCAGATTCCATGTAGAGGGAGAATAGTGCACATAAGCCCAGTGGGAGTAGGAGACAGAGCTACCATCTTGTCCACACTGGATGGCCACCCTCTGAATAAGCTACTGTAAAACACATGCACATAATAGCTGTAAGCATTGCTCCTTAAGCCAGGCTGCTGCAGTGTCTATTACTCAGTCTCTATCATTAGTCAAATCGCCTTTTCTTTGGCAGTTTTATATTCAATGTGTCAAATTGGTAATTTTTTACAGACAAACCTTTATTTTTATATGTTTTTATTTATGTATTTGTTTATTTTTTAATTCTGTATAGTAAATCCAGTGGTAAAACCTCTCTTTAACCATGGTAAAAATTTCTTGCACCATGCTGGAACTTGTAGTACTACATGTGTCACCAGCATCGTAGCAAACTACACTACACTTGTTCCTTTACTAATTATTCTAAACTTTACTTTTACATGGTTAAAAAAATGATTTAGTTACCATTCTGCAGAACTAGTTGTCTCTCACAAGATTTTCTGTTCTTCATTCACGACTGCTGTAAAATACTATAATGACATATACTGTTACAGCACACTGTTAAACACATTTTATTGTTGGTCATCTAACGTCTAGCATATTGGACTTTCTATCGCAATCAAGGAGTTTGTTCCATTACAAAAATCCTAAGTTTAGTCTATATATGCCAGGGATGCTGACTCTGGAATTTCAGGCATTCCCTCGGTATCCTGAGATAGTCAGCAAATCTCCCGGGACATGGACTGATTCAGTGATTTTGATGTAAATAGCCCCAATCATTACTACAGAGGGCGGGAATTGGCCCCATCCATAGTAAAAGCATGACTTTTCTGTTCAGGGGGCATGGGTTAAATTGGCACATTTTAGCAGTACAGTGTCCAGCTTTCTTGTTATTTTGATGTTGATGATTTATTTTGAACAACCTCTAGTCCATTCATTATTCATTTATGGACTGTTTTGTATGGCTTCTGAGAAATCCGTTCATGCTATAAACTATATTTATTGGACACATGATTGACAATGGTAGACACTACTATGAACCCATCTAAAATATACATTATACAAATATACATTATACAAAATACCTGCACTGAAAGTTTCCAAGTATCCAGGAAACCATTAACACAGATCAGAGGTCTTGACTAGAATAATTATTTTTGCAATGTACACAGAAGTTTTGTGTTATTGGCACTACAGACAGACAATTGTACACTGTGTTTCTTTTGGCTGTAGATGAAGTTGTTTAAAAACAGGAAGTTCATTTACTGTCTATTCAAATGCATGTCTATAAACTTTGGAAAAGGATTCCTTGGGGCTAACCCTTATACAATAAGCGTCCCATAGGCAGTAACTGTAACATACACAGACCTTTACCAGCAATCTAATCATCTGTGCATGTGAACTTTGGTATTCTACATGCATCTAAGTATGTCAAACTATAGGGCATCAGCTGTTGTTGTTAACTTCTACACTGTAAATCTGTGAAAGTCACTTATTTATTTATTTATTTAGATATTCTTTTTTAGTCAAATTGGCACTAAAAGGCAAAAGTAAAACAGATGTCTACAGAAAAACTTCAGTATATACAGACACAATCTATTCAGACCAATGATTCCTATTCATAATTCAGTATAGGGCCACCTAGTGGAGAAGTATGTAATTCGCTGCTCCACACAGGATCTTCAGACCAATAATTCCCATTTATAATTCAGTATAGAGCCACCTTGTGGATGAGGCTGCTGGGATAGTTTGTAGATTATTAACAAGGCAGCGTGTACAGAGACATAGTGCAACTGGTGATCATTATTAGAAATTTTTCAAACTAGCTGATCATTAGCAAAATGTAAAGCTGGGCATACACTGTAAGATAAATCGTTCCAATCGAATGATTTTTTTAAAAAAAATCATCTGATTTTTTTTAAACGCGTTCAGTGTATGGGAACGATTTTAACAAACGATCGGCCGATATCATTCAAAAGCCATTTTCAAGTGATGTTTTGACTTTAAGGTCTGCACAAACTTAAATCATTTTTAGGTAAAGAAAAGTTCAGTGTATGGGCACATGCAATAATCCTGCCATTAAGACCCACTTCAGAAGTATAAAACAAACAATTTTTTAAAAAGTTACTAATTAGCTTTTTTCTTCCCCCCCAAACAATTGTTGTACAGTGTATGGCTGTTTCCAATTCCTTTAAAAAATATTGGTTAATTTTTCGTCTTCATATTAGAGGATTTACCTTATAGTGTATTCCCAGTTTAAGTGTGTACCCAATCTATATGCAGCCATTGTGACAGGTGATGAGAAGAATATCGAAGCATCTATACAGAAACCTTAGCGTTATGATGCCCGGATCCTGCCTTCCATGTAAATGTCCTCACTTAAAATAAGCAGACATCAGGAGTATGGACAGGGCACAAGTTCCCTTACTGTAGTATTTAAATGCCTTCTTCCTCACTTTTCCTCACCTCGCAAATTATAGAACACTGGTTCCAATACTGATTTGATTATAGCAGTAATAAAATAATTATAACATTAGTAAAAATGATACAATGCAGAAACTTGCAGAAAACCTGATGTAAATCGAGGGGTAAATATACTTAACATAACACTTCTCTGTGTGAATTTGTTCTGCACAGTCACGGCTGATTCAGATCTGAGTGCAATCCATACGCTCTGGGCTTCTGAGAGACGGGTTGTGGGAGGACAGGGGTGGAGGGATGTGTGTGCAGTAAGGGTGTGTACAACAAGTGCACTTGATCCAGAGCCAAACACAGACATAATGAAGGACTGTNTACATCAAAACATTAACATGTAACTCCAGGGGGCTGACATTCTGCAAACCCATTCCAGACCTATGTGTTAGGATTTTACACAGGTGTGATCACATTGCAACAGGTCAGAAATTGCTGCTGAAATATTATACATGCTTCTACATACAGAGCGAAAATATATTTTTATGTTTGTATTAAATATTAAAAATTTTGTTTTCTGTTTATTAAATACTCATTCAGACACACATTAATCAGAACCTCCATTACAGTCCTAATGGGCTGTCACCCAAGGACCCCTGCGCACAGGGCCATTGCTAGGGGCTCTCGCATATAAGAATAATAGTGTCTGGTCAAATATACTAGCGACATGAATGCAGACTGAACACTTCCAAGGATGAAGTGCAGGCTGGATTCACACAAAGGGCAGATATAGAGGCTGGACATACATAAAAGGGAAGCCCTATAACATGTTTCTGGTAACCTAAACCTCTCCTGATTCTGGTTCTATGAATGGCATGTCCCTTCCATGGCAATATTACCATTGACTTGCAGATCTTGTGACAGATTGCCAACTTGCAGCCTTCTTAGCATGTTATATCAAGAACTGTGATACCAGATAGCCAGAGAAAGGAAAACCACTCTCCTCGCAAGGTATTTCCGATATCAGGACCCTACCTTAACTGAGCCCTTACTGTACAGTTACCATAACTCATCCCTCCCACTGCGAAGGGTAGATGTACCATCATTGAAAATCAACCAACCAGGGACTAGGAAATAGTTCAACAGCAACCTGGTATTTGATAGCCCATTTCTGAGTCAACTTTGCCGACATCTGTACATAACAAATGTATTATAGACATCATTTTCATAATGATGCTAATAAGGTGATTTTTAATAATAAAGTGAAATATTGTTTGTTTATTTTTATTTTTTAGAAAGCCCCCTACTCAAATTTGAAATCTATATTGATAATGTCCATCTTTCTTCCACAATACTACATTGTAAGAAATATACTAATGTTATTTTGTTCTTTAGATGCTAAAATGTTAATATTCATTTCAGGGCTTACAGTGTCATGCCATACTGCCACTTCTCTCACATTCTCAGTTGGAAGACTATAAAATTCCATTCACTTCTATTATTTTCTATGTTTTCATACCGTCACTTTTAAATTTCCACTTCGAGCACTGATTCATTTAAAACTAACCAATAAAAGTATAATTTTATTAATACTACAATACAAACATGGACACCACTGCCACCATGTGGAGGAAAGGCATGACTAGTGCAGGACATGTAAAGACATTACAGCTAATTAGTGGTAGTGTATTAGTGACATATTTGGGGTCAATCCTGATTATGTCCAATCATGTGATTTTACACTGCACGCGCTCAGTTGATGGAGATCTGTGCAGGGAAGTTCAGGTAGTGTCCAGAACTCTGTGCTCTATAGGAGTGGAAGGAGGGAGTGAATGAAGTAAATGGATCTTTATAAATTCTAGAACCTATGGATGTTGGAAACGCTTGCTTTTTTGCTTCTTGGTTTGCATCATTTAATGTTATGAATTATAAAGTGTTTGGCTGCTAGAGGACTTAACATGTTGTCTATGGCATGAGATTATTCCAAACAGGGCAATATATTATGATATTGTGGCACCACCTTGTATTCTATCACACAGGGCAGGTTATAGCTGGTATGGAGAAGGTCAATATCCTTCTGATATAGATTTCTGTTATGAAAGGTTGATGCATGCCATGTCATGAATAATAACTACATACAAAAGGAGAATGTGCTCCTCCTAAACACCATTTTTCAGAAACAACCACTGTCAATGAACCAATGTATATGATGTATTTATGTATAATTTACTGTTTTTTATTTTATTTATTTAGTTGCGTTTTTTTTTATTTGTCTTAAACACCTTGGGGGTGCATATTACTGAAAATGAGCACTGATTTACATAGCAGCCATCAGACATTGAGTACCTGAGGGTCATCTTCAGGGGCGGATTGGAATTTTTTGTGGTCCTCATGTGGGTATGATTGTTATTTGTAGGTGGGACCAAAACAAAAACAAAATCTGTCCTTGTCCTGATTCTGATTGTGACAACATGCTCACTCCTTTGTGCAGCCATCTCATTGGGTCCCTGCAGGGCCGGTGCTAGGTCACCGGGCGCCCTAGGCAGACCTAGCACTGTGTCCCCTACCGGCGAATGACGTGGCAGCGTGACGTCATCATAACCACTTCAAAACGTTGGTTCAAAACCACCGAGGAGGATGGCGGTGTGGTGCAGACCGACCCTCCGGTTTTGAATTATTATTTTTCCCCACCTTTTTTCAAAAAAACGTTTTTTTTTATAAACACAAATATACACAGACATAAACATAACCATGTCAACAATTTTGAGGACATAAAGAAACTGCTCACACCCTAAAATCTTTGAGGAACGAGCCAAGGAAGTGACCAATCTGAGAGGGTACCGCCGGAAGACCTTAAAAAGGCATACAATTTCTCTCGGCAAAAAACAAATCAAACTAGAATGATAGGGGACTTCTGTCCTGAATGGAGAAAAAATGAAAACATTTTCAAAACCACCTTAATGTCCTGTGCACAGATTTGGATCTTAGTAAAATACTAGGGGGAATTCACTAACTGACGATTTTTAGAAATCGTCAGTGGCTGACGATTTTGCTGACGATTTCCACAAATGTGTATTCACTAAGTGACAAATGTGTTTTTTTTCGTCATTTTGATTGACGTTTCCAGATCGTCAATGGGATATCGCGGTGACGATTTTTGCAANACANTGGATACAAAAATGGAATTCACTAACTGACGAATATTNTATTCTCCCACACATCGTCATGACGATTTGTAAAAATCGTCAAAAGGCCAATCGTCAGCAGAGAGNGGAGATTTCCATAGGAGCACTATATAAAGGCACTCATACAGCACTGAAAGCTTGTTTGCCCATTCATAAAAATGGAAGCTGCAACAGTCACTAATACATATCCCACTCTCAATTGCAACCACAAATCACTCTCCTGACCTCACCAAGCTCAAAACACCTCTGAGGAAACGCTGATGATATGAAATCTCAGCAGAAATCGTCAGTTAGTGAATTCCCCCCTAGGTCCCAGAATACAGATCACATAGAGGAGATCTAAAAATCTGAGGGATAGGCTAGTGCATAGCCACCTAGCAAAGAAATAAGGGATTGATGAAAATGATCTATCCATTGTAGAAGGTGCAAGGCATGTCAACTTCATGAAACCAACAAAGCAGTTTGAGGGCAGAAATGGCAAAATATGGAATATCTTTTAAGAGAAGGCTCTTGGAACATGTCAATTTTAAGAACAGTGAAAAAGCCAGATTTTAACCATTAACAATAGCACACCATTTTCTGGAATATCACAAGATCAATCACATTCTCCTAAAGGCCTATATACTCCAGAAATTGCAAATGGGGATTATAGAAGAAAATGTCACATAGAAGCTTTTCAAAAGTGAGACAAAGTTTACTTTTTTTGGATACAGTCATCTCAAAAAAGTTGAACAAATACACCAACTACATATATACATGTGCTGGCTATATGAATGATTTTATATTAATATTAATTAATAAATTAATATTATTATAATATTAAAATGCAGTTAAAATTAATTAATATGGATGCCTGTTAATTAACATGCATGTCTGTTAATTAACATACACATTATGTAAGGGTACTGACTGACTAAGAGCAAAATGCTATTTACAGCATATGGGGACCAGTAGCATTGGTGCATGTAAATTAGCATGAAGCACCATTTGAGGAGTCATGATTTTCTGCGAGTACTTTTATACAACTGTCTAGTTTTGTTGAATGGGTATTTAATGTGAGTAAGTTTTATATATTAGGTTGGATTGCTTGGCTTAAATGGGGTTAGAGGTATAGGACACACAGGGTAAGTTTAGTTGTGTGTAAGGAGGGACGGCTGGGATTGGTAGGAATGTTTTTGTGCATTGTATAGTAGGCTACAGGGAGCACAGTGTTTTACTAGGAGTACAGTAGACTTTTATAGTAGGGCACTTTAGGGTTAGTTAATATTTGGCAGGACCATAGGCACTTACCTCAGGGCTAGGTATCTGTTAGTAACACATAAAGTTGATCAATAAGCATCCAATAGTCCAATATATATTGTTGCAGCCCTCTTCTTCAGTATTTTAATGTGGAGAAATATCCTCAAAATAAACACATACAGTTAATCAATAATTCATTCATTCATTCATTTTAAAAGCATATGTAATAGACCATAAAACAGCAAAGCAAAACGGCAAACAACTTGAAATATCCTTTGCATTAATCGTACCAAGGCAGCGGGAGCGAGATGGTAAATGCAGCCGTCTCTGTTTCACTATGATACCGGCCCAGGCAAATGGTGAGTTCCAGGTATTTCTAGATAGAAAGAATGGTATGGAGACCTCCAAAGGCATATGAGCTGTGTTGTAACCACTTGACGTGTTTTGAACATTGTTCCGAAACACGTCCTAGATTAGGATATGTGCCGCCTCCCTTCCATCCCTTCCCTTACATCTCTTAGGATATAACCTGGATCCTCTGAGCAAATCTGGATGGATGAGTATATTTTATTGAAGCACGTATTGTCCCTGTTGTTATTTGCTATTTATTGTTATGCTATAATGATTTGTATGAATAATTGATTAATTAATAATTAATAACCACATGTGAATATATANACATACACAATCAATAATAGTATATTAAACATAATATCTAATGATTATAAAAACCCAAAAGATGAAAAGTTTCTGGTGTCAGTATCTTTATAATGGATTTATAGAACATACTGGAATGGAAGACATGCTCTTAATTACGTTCTTTATATGAAGCTTTTTTCATTTTGTTCTGCTTTATTTAAAGGTTATATATATATATATATATACATATTATCTAGAAAAATCAGGAGAACAGTAATGCAGATCATCCCCTCCCCTGACCCTTTGTTCCTTCAACTAAAAATAAAAATGATCTTTGGCAAAGTTGGTCCTAATGCTGTCTGTTCCGTTGCTTGCTGGCACCAGCCCAGAAATAATTAAAACATGGAGTAATTATTATGAACCATTGACATACCAGGAGGTCTCTGAGGTCCTCAAAGGGTAAGGTGGCGCTTGCCTTCCAAGGATTATACTGTATATATATGATTAATCATAAAACGTGTGTATTTTAATCATCTTTATTTAATTAATAAATCTGGGATGTAATGGATGTAAAAGCAACAATAATAGCATTCCTCTAGTCTAGAACCATGCACCAAGCCTATACCTTTTTGTGTGGTGACAAGGGTGCTAGCGCCATTTCAGTTGCATACATAAGATACTTTCAGGCGCAGTATGTACACTTCTGACAGCGGACATAATGAATCAGTATATCATTGTAATGTGCTGTGCATGTTAAATGCCATTTACCAAATATAGCGAGTGACCCTGTTCTGTAAATCTCATCATTATGAATCAATCAGGGGGGACTTTTGATAGCATTGTCATGCTAGCGTTCTGTGTGGAAGTCATCATGAAGTGTTGGAAGGAAACCTCCCTTCCTTAGGACAAAGTGGAGGCTACAGGAGACAGTGCTTCAGGAAACAATGAACTGCTGCAAAACAGATTCAACCTATTCTGATCAGGAGTAAACTGGTCGCAATGAACTTATTCCGACCTATGAACCTCATCACAGTCATATAGACAATGACAAAAGTGTGTAAATCATTCTGATATAAACAATTGTGTGGCATTGCTAGTATTTACTTTTACAGTTTCAAATAAAGTTTCTTCTGTATTTAAAGTGCAATAAGTAAGTTCCACAATAGGCTAGAAGAAAATTAACTGAGACAGAGGACTTCATAACACGCAGGAGGTCAACAGTCTACTTTGCAAAGGATGCAACACATGTTCACCTCACAAACCAGGGCTGGTTCTGGTGTGTCCAGTCATTTGGATTTCAATATCTGCATAGTTTGACCAACTGTTTTAAGTCTCTTGCTTTATTATTATTATTTATGTTTATTTATAAGGCGCCACATCTGCCAGGAGGCAGATGCAAGCAGGGGCAGAGTGAAAAGGGCAGCCAGGGCGTAAGGGTAGAAAAGGGCCTCTTCAAGATCAGCATTAACACAAGTCTCTCTCTGGAGCATCCAGTCAAAGATGTATCGGAAGTGGACGGCAAGGGCAAAGTTGTTGACATCGGGACCCCAAGGCTGCCACGTTCCCTGGGAAGTTGTAGTCTGGCATAGCAGGCCTGCTGCTTTTTTTGACGCCAAAGAAACGCGGAAAAAGCATCAGAGGGCAGGAGATGAGTGAGAGGAGTGTAGGAGATATGCCAAGGAGAGAGAGTGGTAGGTGATGCCAATTATCCAAATGGGAAAGCAAAATGGACTTGAAAACAGGTGTGTTCGTGCGATATAAGTCAGTGGGGGAAGGCGTAATACGGACCCCAAGATATTTAATACAGTCGGTGGCTTGAATACGTTTTTTTATTTTTTTTTTTAAATAAATAAAAAATAAATGTATTAAATTAAGAACAAACAAATTTATGTAACTTTTTTTTTCTTTACATTAAAACTCACATTTTTACATACACACAGAAACACTCATACATCCAAACACACACACATGCATCCTTAAATTCACATCCTTAAGCTGGCCATATCAGCACCGGCAAACGACAAACGTGATGCCGTCACGCATATACAGCATCTCTCCGTGCAAGACGGAGACACCGGATCATCGCAAGAAGGTGTCGGGCACCTTCTTGCGATGGAAAATCCGTATCAATCGATCAACGATATCGATTGTTTAGGTTTTTCTGCGTTTTATTGCCGTTTCTTTTTTTTTTTTAACGAGGCCATCCACGGGCCGATTTTTACCTTAAACCCATGACAGCCACCTTTAACTTGTAATGTGATAGATTTTTAAAAAACATTTTTATCAAGATTATTCTACCGCTAACATATGTATCCTCAATACACACACACACACACACACACACACATACATATACACATACACACAGGCTTTTAACTTTAATGTTATATAGATTGTTAACTTAATCAAAATTATTACAGGTTGTACTTATAAACTTTTAGTTCAGATAACTATTTTAGAGCATCCAATATATTTACATTAGTAAACAAATTATATTTGTTGCCCTATTTTATACAGTGAGACCTTGAAAAGCAAAGACAATAGAATAATGAACAATTATAACAACACTAATGAATTTGTAATGAATTTGAATGAAACTGTGGAATATGAAGTGGTGCAGATAAAGGAAAAAGCTTTTAGACATTTACCATTCTTGACTTTTGTTTTAGTGTCTCCTTTTCAAGTGGACTTTATAGAATTTTCTTAACAGTGAGTCTCAGAAGTGGTACAATAAGTTCCTAAATATTTTGTCTATTGTTCTAATGAGATAAAAATCATTTAGTGTTTTATTTGTAACTGCTGTTGGCAGGGAGATTCCTAATTATTATGAAGCTTAGTATTAAGAAACCCAGATAGATTTGATTTACATTTCCTCAGACTATTAATGTGGAAAGAAGGACTTATAAAAACAATAGGGACTTAAATGTTAATTCAGTGCAATTGTTTTTACTCATTGACTTTATCATGGTTTCATCAGTTTAAACTTTTTACAGCAAAAATGTTTTTCTTTAAAAAAAGATTCTGTAACGATCTCCAGCTGCACGATGCCCCTGTACATACTGATATTATAGTCTCTTGTTCATTGTCCACAAGCTACACCATAAACCTTTGCTTCAGTAATATATAGAAGCTCCCAAAGACCAAATCAAATTATCACAGATTTTTTGAAATGTGAATGAAATTGGATCAGCAGAACAACTTACCAAGAAATTGCCTAGATCTTCATCTTGACAAGGCCCAGAATTTGACCACTCCAGCACCTGGAAAGTGGATGGTGGTCCCCTTTTAGTACTCCCCATCCAACCTTTCCTGTATGCTGTGGCAATGTCCCAGCCTGCTTCCTACCTTCTTTAAGAGATGATTGCCACCTTCTTTAAGAGATGCTTGCCATGTGTTCGAAGCTGTGTTTGGTAAAACATTGCAATGTGACTCTGAGTATGCATTCACCACACGTACAAATGTTTGAATATTGGATTGTGTGTCCTTTTCTCCATGCTTGTCTCACTCTGTATGTTTCTACCTGCCTGTGTGTTTATCCCCTTTGAGGCTATCTGTCTGTCTCACTCTTGGGGACATAAACGAGCGACGATTAGGTAATAGGTGGCCCTGGAAGGTGAGGGGTGTCAATACTAAGAGAACAATAAACAATCTCAGAAACACAGTGCGCCCTAACGTCGCTGAGTACTAACCAGGAAAGGAAATACTACCTCACCGATAGTATATATAGGAGTACAGAGAAGAAACTTAACCCAGTAATGTACAGCGCTCGAGGATGTGGAAAGATGTTAAGGATGAATATATATAACAAAAATATATAAAAAAATATAAAAAAATAATTGTATAAACGTCCAGTGGGGGAACTCCCCCTACTACCTTCCCCAAATGTCCCAATGTCCGTTTGTGACTTTCTTTGTTTTCTTGCTTCTCCTCTGTACAGTGTCCTTAAGTAGTTCCTCGATCAAAGAAGAGGGATTTTCAGTAGATTCAATCACAATACCACATAAAATTGCAAATATCCACTTACATCCAGGGTTTCCTTTTTCCCGCTTGCTAAGGGCACTCTCCGTCCTCCGGCCGTCCAGAGATATCTGTGATCACTGCAATCCACCTTCTATGGTCCACCGCTCGTTCTAGGGTTTATGTCCTCGATATATAAAGCAAGTAGCCAGGGATGAAGTGAGGAAGAATACAGTTCTGATATATTTCAATATCCACTTACTCTTAAAGTTTCCAATATTCTGCCGCTTGTCTCAGTTTGCCAGGCTCTGTGTGCACTGTGGTCCCAAGGTATCTCCGACCTCACCGTATCGATTGAATATTGTAGATCTCCTGGGTTGATGGCCTCAAGACAGACATGCAATAAAGGGTGAAAAGCAGGGTATGATGATGTAGAAAAATCTAATATCCACGCTATAAGTTTGAGATGTCCCGCTGATCTAATGCGGACGTTATGCTCTCTGGTATTTCATCATAAAACTTCTCCAGGAGATAAGAAAAGGGTGGAGGGGAGGGAAATCAAGTCCCTCTATGTAATACTCCACTCAATGGGTGATGCACATTATTAACAACGATCCTTAAAATTTACATAAAACAAATAAAATCTTCTGTACCCTAAAAATAACAAAGCAGTGCGGCTTCCCTGCTGCAAACCGCACTGTGTCTGGAAGGAACACTCCAGGTGGAATAAGTGCTGGGAATACAGGGCCCAAACGCCAGACACTAAGGAGCTGATCCTAAGTTGCGGCGCTGCGCAGGCGCTGCGTACGTCCGCATTGCGTTTAATCCTAAGCTGCATTTTTTCGGCCAAAAAATGCAACTGTGAATAGCCCGCTAAAAATTCGCATTGCGCGCCCGGGGAAGTTTAGCGACTTGCGTGTTGTTTTACCGTCTTGCGACTTGTTGGTAATTTTTTTTTTTTTTATTTGTGACAAAACTGAGAGAAGAATGTTAAATGAATGTAATGTATTTGCTTATTTGGTGAACCTAAATATAATAAATGACCTGTTTGGTTAAAGTGAGTTTAAGCATTTCCTTTACAGCACTGACATGACATTTTAAACTTTTTATTCTTCATTTATTATTCAATACCATACATAAGTTTAATCCATAAAATGAATATGGATGTTGGACTGTTGTCATTTACCAAGCCTTATAAAAAAAAATTTACATAATATTATATATATCCTACAGAACTCGGTAGCTGGAAACAATGATAACGTAAATTATTTCACTGTTTCAGTCCACATTGTGCAATATAAAAGCTGTTACACGAGTTGACACATAAAGAGATACAAGCACTGCACAAAACACAAGCTTACAGGCCAGGGAACACTTCCTAAAACTATTGCTAACTATCTGCAAAATATAGGAAATAGACCAGTTAGACCAGTTGCACCATCCCCAGGCAGCCGCAAACAAAAAGCCGCAGATGGCTAAAAATTGCAATGCGCAGCGCTAAACCCAACAACATGCACGCCCCGAAATCTCATTATAATATGCTGGCATGCCCATTAATCGCACTTCCAAAAACTGAGGCGCAGAGGCCTGGAGACGTTAATGTGCGCTTGATAAGCGTGCGATTCAGAGTTCTTCGCGCATGCGCAGTGCGAATAAAACGCCAAAAAACACACACACTGCGCCCACATATCGCTGTGGTTTCTTTATACATGTCCGTTCCAAAATTGAGGCAGTCCTNCCCAATACATAAATGTTGATAAAATAAAAAGATTAAAATAATCAGGAAATGCTGGTCTGTGACTCATGTAAACACGATATCCATATAAATAGTCATACAACCCGTGAATGCCGCAAATATGTCACCGTAATGTAGACACGCGGCTCAGCACTACAAGTGACAGCATCAAATCTGACGATATATACTTGATTCCATACAAAATAGAAAATACTACAATGAAGTGACAAAAAATAAACAATGTCGTGAAAATACTTAAAAGTGGTAGTGACCGGCAGCTGTAGACACGTAGCTCCGCACTACAAGTGACAGCAAAATATATAACGATATTAGGTGAATATCTTCTTAAGAGAAAAAATACTACAATAAAGTGACATGAAAATACTCTTAAAGTATAAAGTGATTCCATTACAAAATCGCAATGAGGGTGTATCCAAGTGACAACTTATATTTAATATATAACAACATAATATATAACAACATAACTCACAAGACACATATAGTGCAATGTCACATGACATTCCCCAATCCCCAAAGACCAGTATCTTGTTGTCAAGCAGAATAATAACTGAATCCCCTTTATTAATTACTGACAGGATATTAACCCCTTAGATGAAGTGAATGAGGCCACACAATCGGTCGTTTATGACTCTTCCTGCTTAATGCAGCACTCAGGATACTTTGTGTGTCCATGTCCACTGCACAGGTTCTGGCTTCTATAGCTGGAGCCTATGCGCTGTGTGCAGCAGCACTCACTCACTCACTTGAAACTGACACATGAATCAGGACAAGGGTTGCCACCTTCCTCACCAAAAATACCGGCCAGTGTAGAAAGGGGGTGTCTATCACTTTTCACTTTTACAATTAATGAATATTTATTGCTATTATGATGACACACACACACATATATATATATATATATATATATATATATATGT
>JABWIB010002116.1:19690-34794 GCA_016617825.1 Platyplectrum ornatum | reverse complement strand
CATATATATATATATATATATATATATATATATATATATATATATATATATATAGAAACAAAGAGAATGCAGCCTTGGACACGTCTCTCCTCAGTAACAGTTACAGTAACAGTTTATTCCAGATCCGTAGCCTCGATTCAAGGGCTGGTCTAACAACTCCAATTGCCCTCCAGCACTTCAGTAAGTTAGCAGTGTGAACAGGGTTAATGACCAGGGTAATTCAGAGCCCCATCAAACTACCCTGGTAGTAAAAAACTGAATTACCAGGGTAGTCAGTGTGAACGGCGTATTACCTTGATAAAGGCTATTCCTGAAATGCATAGGAAGTGTGGTTAAGAAGAAGGTAGGGAAGAAGAAGGAGATAGGGAGAAGGAAGAAGGAAGGAGATAGGGTCCTGTATCTTTGGATGTGTAAAAATCTTTGAGTAGGGATTTGTCATAACGGTTTTCCATGTACCCAGAAGACAATGATTACACAGTTTGTTTTAAACGTTTTATTACATTTTTTTAATTATTTTTAATACTTTTTATTGAATATTGTGGTTGAAATTGAAAATAATAAAGTAGCTTTTTGGAAGAAAATCAATTGGGTCTAAAGTGCTGGAGGGCAAACAGGAGTTGTTAGACTACCCCCTAAATCGAGGATAAGGCTCCGGAATTAACCAACTGTTTCCCGAAGAGTCCAAGACGAGAAGGCGTCAACGACTGCATACTAGCCCAAAACGTACAAATCAGGAGCTTGTGAATACATTTGGGGTTGGTGCGCCATACAGGCTTCACTATGTATATTGTGTTTGTCCTGGATACTTACTAGGATGTGAGTAGGCCAAGCAGAAGGGTCGGATGTAACACTACTGTGTGCGGACTAAGGCGAGAGGCGATCTAGGATCTCAGCTATAAAGTCTGCTGGGAAAGGAGAAAGGAGTGATTTACCTTTGCTCTATTAACTCGTATATCGATATACTTCACAAGGAGATATTCCTTTGTTCTCGTTTTCACATATGAACCAGGTAAAGAGGGATCTATTCATATCAGATTATGAATGAAAATTAATGGAGAAAGATCTTCACAAAGGTTGGGACTGACTGAAAAGGAACTTTCTGAGTACTGCAGTAAGTTGATAAGTCGAATTATTAAATTATTGTATTTAGTGCTATCGCCTGTCATCTTTGCATCCAGATCTTATTGTTTGATGTGTACTGTGGTTTACATGGCTGACAGTGAGATGAAAAGGTGGGCTAACTGTTCTAACTCCCCATGAACCCCACAAATAGGATACTTAATGACTATAATGAATGAGAGCATTGCTACTAATATATACAATATATATATATCTCTCTAGCCTATACACTTATGTCCTTTTTCTTTTTTGGTGCCTCCCAGCTGCCTCTGCAATGCATTTTCTCTTTACTTGCTCCCCCTCCACCCATGTTCTCCCTCCTTTTCTTCATCTCTCCTCTTCTTCTTTCCCAGTTATTTAGTCCTTTAGGGAGATTTAGGCGTAACATCATTCGCTGCTAGGACTCCAAATCCAAAACAATACTGGAGTAATCATATATCACTGGAATAGATTTTTGCTTGATTGGTGTTAATATGTCAAAATACATAACCAACTGTCTTTTGTGAAAGTGTATTTATTTATTTGTTTGTTTATTTATTTTTGGACTATTTTTTGTATTTTTAACCGGTGTAGTCATGTAATTCAGCAGTTTGTTTTAGACATTTTGTAAGATTCACAGGTAAGTGCTAAACCTAACACTGTACCATGAGCATATCTACTCCTCCAAATTTTCAGATTTGCTTTGGGAAGACTATCAGTGTGATTCAGCAGTGTTTGTTTTTAGACATTTTGTTAGATTCACATGTAATAGCTCTGTACCATTAGCATATATACCCCTCTAACTTGGATTTGCGTAGGTCATACCACCCACCAGAAACACTTCCAGCTTGATCACCCGGGGGCCCCACATGCAATTGGGGTGCTTACATAAAAGGGGCAGAAATGTATACAGAACAGAAAGGGGCAGAAATTGAGGCTGGACACACGCAGCTATTGTTTAATACATATGATATTAAACATTTGGGGGCTCCCACAGTTCAGTTGCCTGGTACTCATACTTTTATAGAAGAGTTTTTTTATGGAAAAGAGCTTGCTCATAGAATGAGGAAAAATAGGTTTCCCTAACAATTTAGCTCTCGTAGATCAGCAACCACAGAACATGTGTCCAGTACCACGTACACCCGAATCTCTATCTTCACCTGTTTAACTATAAGAATGTATAATGACTGCTATCTGACAAACCTTTTCCTTCTTGTCAGCAACAGGGATCCAGCAAAATACCTTTTAAAAGGAATCAGAACTGTTAGTCTACTGGTAAGGAAAATATCATGGAAATAAACAGGAAACCATGTCTTAAAATTTCTGTGATAACTGAAACAATTGCCATCTAAGCCCCGGAGAAACAACATTTGTATGTTAGTGTAGATGGAAAGTTTAGTATTTCTCAAATATTTAGCAAAAAGAAATTAAAAANATCTAAAATGTCTTAAAAAACATTTTAACAATCAAAATCCACATATATGTCAGTATACATGTATACAGAATTTTTTTACATTTGATTTTGTATGATTATATCATTTAAATTTCTTTTTTTATGTTATGCATATTTGTTTTTGTATGTCTATTTTACACCTCTTTTCCTTTCATAAACAAGCCTATAAAATAACAACTATAACAATAAAATCAAATGCTAAAATTGTAGCCAGGGGTAACTGGTTCAATATGCCTAAGTTAATATAGAGGGGGAAATCACATATTGCAAGTGCTCATTCGCAAACAAAGATCTCTTATTACAGATCTGGTTCTCAGAACCCAAACCTCCTAGACATCTATAGAAGTCTTTCTACAAGCAGAATGGGGCAGGGTAGGCAGCATATGGCGCATATGCAGTGTGGAAGATGCGGTATTTGGACAGTTAGGGCTTGGTTAAGACCACAAGTACAGTCCAGACTTGTTCTCCATTCTCATTTCAAGTAATGATTGATGCAGAATTTTAAGGTAGGGTCAGTCATTTATAAATCCACAAAAAGAATCCTAATGGTGATCCTAGCTGCGGAAAATGCTATGCATATTATTATTAGTGAAGATTATGTAACTGGATGAGAAGGATCTAGCCCTGTGTAAACTACACTTTTTACATAGAGGAGTGGTGAGTACACATAGTACACTCCGGGAGGACAGAAAAGGTAGGGGTCTGTCTGAAGATTCCTCACTTATGGGGTGAGTGGTCTTCCCCCCATATGTAAGGGAATCTACATAGTGCAGTTAACTGTACACTTAATCAAAAAAAGAAAAAAGAGAGAAGGGTCTGCACACTGGTCTGAAGATTATCTGTGTCACCGTTTATGTGTCTCTAGACTTTAGTCAGGACTTGTATCAAATCTCCACCCCTGTTGTCACCAACAGGTAAAGGAGATGGTGCTACCAAGAACCAACATATATGTAACAAAAAAATAGAAACAAAAGAAAAGAGTTCTTTTTATATAGGTGCACTCAATCCTACGTATAATCATTGCCCAAAAAAGAATCATAAAAATTAACCTTTATTATACTTCATTAAAAGTTGTGTAAAGTCTTTATTAAGAGCGAATTGTTAAAAAATAGAAAAAGATAAATAATGTGATAATAGTAAGAAAATGTTGTGATTAAAACAAGAAGATAGCTGCACTGGTAAGTTTATAATCCCTCTACTTGTAACATTTTATTGCACTATTCAATTTAATTTATAAATCTAATAATTCAACTGGTATACATCAGAGGTGGACATTTNTGCATTCCACTCCCCTCCATGTATCCTCACATCTCCATCTGTCTAGAAGGACAGCTAGTTAAGTATTAATTAAATTCTAGAATAGCAGCATATAGAATACAGTAAATTAAATTAAGCTAATAATGGGGAAGACACCAGGAGCTATACGCCTACGCGCATTTCGATCACGCTTTCTCAAGGCTTAACTAAGTAATTCCAGCATTTGGAGGCTGGATTCCATCAATTATACCACCATCATATTACATAGCACTTTACAATTATTAATACTGACGCGCTTACTGACATCACTAGGGTTGTTATCACCTTGTCTGGTAAGTCATTGTAACACCTCCATGGACCAAGTCTGTCTCAAACGCATTGGCGTTGGCGAACGTTTGGCTGTGTCCTTTCACCCTTATGAGGAGGCCATCCAGGAAATAATTCCTTAGCAGCTAATTGAGGGTGTAGCTCCCTTGGATACTGATCAGCCACCACAAGCGGTAAGTGTATGTTTTTAATTAATATAATTCATGACATACATTCTTAATGTATAAGCGTTATAATTGTTTTTATTTTTCAAAAATATGAAGAAAAAATTATCTTATATCCATATATATTCTTATATCCCATTTTCCTGCATTCCTGCACCTGCTGTGGATGCAGAGGATGAAAGGCCAGGTTAGTAACGTTTGAATAGTTAAAAAAGAATTCTTCATGTCATATGTCTCATTTGTTGTTCAATTTGTTAAACTACAAGCGTATACACTTTTATGTATATGACTTTTTATATAATTATTTAGATACATTTTTATTTTATTCTGTATATTAATTATATTTGCTAACGTCAACGTCATTGTTTAAATGTTGTGTATATACTTGTGTTAAAAAAAATAATGGTAAATAAGGTGATATTTGTTGAGCCATGTGCAAAAATAATGCGTTCATGCATGTTTAAACACTTTTTAATTATGTATGTTTATTAATTATTTGTCCTGGACATTTACAACAATGGTGTGAACGCAACATTATTTTTATGTTGTAAGCAATTGAATTTAGCTGTGAATATTTTAAATTACATGCGTATCGTTTGTATAAATATAGGATTAGGAAATTATTTCAAGCATATTATAATATCCATAATGATTGACTTAAAATGTAAATGTATACACAGTTTTAAAAAAACAAAACTATCTATGTGTATCAATATGTACTGTACCTTTTTTTTAAGGCCTATCTTATGCAGCAAGGAGCATGATGAAGGCGGCTATTCTCCTGCAGCATCTAATCCACTAAACTGGCTCACCAGGCGAGTTATCTGAAAGCAGTGCACATGGTAAATGTTGCATTTTATTTAGCTGTATACATTAAGTAAATTGTTGTATCATTATTTTAATGTGATGGTTGGTAAAGCTTTATTTTTGGTTTGTAAAAATATCTTACATAACGTGTTGTTGCAAGGGTGTACTTTTATCACAAACTAACACTTAAGTTTTTGATGGAAACCGTCAGCCAAAATTCCAAGTTGGCCATAGTAAAGGATGGCAGTGCTGTGAACCCTGATGAATATTTTAAAGGTGTGTTATAGCTGACACATTGTTGTGACTTTCTTAGTAACGTCACATAATATGTAAACCATCTTACCTCCTGATGGCATAAATGCTAAACTAAATCTTAACCTAATGTGACATCAATGATGTAATACATGTGGTGATATGTAAACATTTGTGTCATGTTGCTGTAAAAAATCATTTTATTGGTACTGAAAAATGTATTTTTCCTTAACAGTCATCACACTCACCACCATCAGTGAGCCAGCCAGATGTTGCTCCACGTAAAAAAAAACAAAAAGGTACGCCACACCATGGCCGAAACGCAGCAGCCAGAAAGGAGTACTACTGCACCAATGGGGACATCCACATCTGGAGATGCTGCAAATAAAACAGACAACGTTATCCTCAACCTCTACAATATGCAGGACATCATGGTGCAAGAGCGGCGCAGACACCATAAAGTGATGGAGCGCCATTAAAGGCGGAAAATGTCCCAGGCTGCTCTCTTTGGGAACAGAATCAGTGCTGCATTAGAACAGCTTGCTTTGCATGTGGCGCAACAAACTCACGCAATACAAAGTAATTCAACGGAGATTTGTACTGGCAATGCAGAAATACTAGCTGATCTGCAAAGGCTACGTACCAGCTCGCACAGCCAGAATCAGCAGGGATTGGCTGCAGAAAACATATCTGTAAGAAGCTCAGCAACACAAAGCATGTTGACACCAGCCTCTGCCCACACCATCACAATCACCATGAGGCAGAGGACGTGGTTCCTGAACCAGGGGTGGAAGAGGCGCATTGGACAAGCAGACGTGTTTGTGTCTCTAAGGAAGAAAAAGAAGATTAAGCAGAGCTCACCTTTTTTTTTTTTCAAGAAAAACAACATCTTCACAAAATATGCATAATTGAATGCAAAAATTATTATTATTCCTGTTTGCCTAAATTTCAATGTTATAAAGTTATAAAAAAATAAGTTTTCTTAACCTTTCATTTCACATAATGATGTAATGGTTTGAAAAATGTTAATTTTTTCCATACAAAAATATATAATAACCTTTGACTATATATATATATATATATATATATATATACATACATACATATACAAACAGAGCCAAAGAGAAAGCAGGCTCACAGCAGTCTTTTCAATTCAGTAAAAGCATTATAAATTTTATTCGCCTATATGGCAATTTAAAAGTACAGACATTTCAATCGCATTAAAGCGATTTTCATCAGGGTGCAAACAAGACTTAATACATGAACAAAAATAGAAAAAAAGAGTAAAAGTATATTACCAGCGACTCACTCTCTAATCCCTTTAACTATATAGAATCAGGAGCTGTCCCCACAGTTCCTACAATGTATCCGAAATATTGCAACACAGAATAGTATGGAATAACAAGCGCTGAGTAAAATGTTCACACAGTTCAATAGAACGAAAGTTCTCAGTATGCTTTTATATAGTGATAGTTATGGCTCACGTTTATGAAGTCCCGTATTAGTCCGTTGTCATTGCTGGACATGCGTGCTGTTCAGCCTGAGAGTATTCCTCCTATTCATGCTGTTCAGTCGCCTCGCTGCAGGATGCAGAGGCATTCGGATCCTGAAGTTATGCTGAGCGTTCTGCCTTCCACCTGTTTTCTCTCCTTGGTCCCGTCTGATGTGGATATTTCCCGGAAATTTACTTGGGAATAAGGTCAGAAAAACGCTGCATAGGGTAATAACGCTTTATTACGAGCCAATGAGTAAAAGAAACCTTACAAATGGGTACTCACAATTCTACCACATGTAAGTTAACATCTCATGAATAAAATGTGCTGCACACCAGTCCTCGTCCTCATTAGGTACTCTGCATGGGTACTGTCATATAACACTTACAACCAACGCATTTCGATCATTCTTCTGATCTTTCTCAAGGTTACCAAACAGTTAGTTTTACATGTTTAAATAGGTTAGCACCTTCGAGGCTATCAGTTGATCTGTTGTATGCTCAGTAATCTAGTTTTCACCCACATTGTAGCGCATTATAAATGAAACAAAAAATATATATATATAGCCTCAAAATATACAGTTCAAGAATGTATTGAAAGGAATAAAGAGAGGGGAAAAAAAACTTTATTGAATTTGGAAAAAAAACTTTATTGAAATTGGAAAAAAAACTTTATTGAAATTTTTTTGTCAATTTCAATAAAGTTTTTTTCCAATTTCAATAACGTTTTTTTTTCCAATTTCAATAGTTTTTTTCCCTCTTTTTTCTTTATTCCTTTATATATATATATATATATATATATATATATATATATAGTTCCATTTATAATGCACTACAATGTGGGTGAAAACTTGATACAATTTTGTGTTGCAAGACTTAATACATGTTTGCACCCTGCTGAAAATCGCTTGAAACTTTGGTACTTTTAAATTGCCTTATGGGCGAATAATATTTATAATGCTTTTACTGAATTGAAAATACTGCTGTGAGTTTTCTCTTTGGATCTGTCTGCACAAATTACAGCGGAGCACCAGCAGCCCAGCAGCTATACATTGAGGATACTGGGAGTGACGGTATACTATAGACTATATATATATTTCTTGCCTGTATCCCTGACCTACTGTGTTCCTGAGAAGTTGATGACAGAACTTCCGCATCCTCACTGTCTGCTTTAACAATCCCCCCCCCCAAGGTTCAATTAGGGAAAGATTGTGAAGCAGACAACAACCCACACAATATGAGCCACCTTCCTTGGAGAATAAAGAAGTTGTCCACCAGACTTATCAAGGCACCTAAGCGAAATTTTAAAACACCAAAGATATGTTATATAACAAATCTAGTGGCACGGTGTGCCTCATTATATTGGTGGTTTGGGGAAGTCTCAGGATGCAGCAGTGGAGTCATTAGCCATGAGCGACACCCATATCCTGAGACACCTGTTGGGAAAAGGTTTTAAAAAATTATTAATTTCAAAGGATGTGAAAAGTGTTTTGAAAAAACTACTAAGCCAAAAGCCATCCCTCAAGCATATGATGTTGCGCTCAAACAGACCTGAACACCTATGAATATAGGCATTGTGACATGAGCTGGGAAAGCTAGCATATACATTCATAATTCATAGGTTGGCATCACAGACCACCTGAACATTTAGGGAATGGTACCCATGTCGGTTCACATACATGTTCCCTGTGTTCCTGGGTGCTCTCAGTGCTATGTGAGTGCAATCTATGGCTCCCAGAACAGATAGAAATCCTGTGAGCGCATAGAAGCCTTGCTTAAGCTCACGCCATGCTGCTTCGTGGCTGGGGAAACAGACACGTCTGCGAATAATTATAGCCAGAGCACTTAACACCTGAGATAAATGTCTGGAAATCATTGGCGGTGATATTCCAAGCACTTGCCCTAACACAAACTGGAAGGACCCAGTTGCCAGGAAATGAATGGAACACATTAATTTCAGCAGCCCAGGAACTGCATGACAATGACCAACTAAATAAATCCTCTCTCACCTGATCATATAGGTTCAGAAATGTGGCACAATTAATACGAAATAACCTCACCACCTCCTGATCGGTCAGGGAGCCCAGGTCCTTACGGGCCAGGAAAATCCGCACCGGCCGAGGAATTCTACGCACAGTTAGGACCTGGGGCTGGTCATACTGTTGGCCCTCCTCGCCACCAAGTGATCTGTGCCTAAGAGCACAGGCTAAGGCTATGGTCATAGATGCTGTCACTTCCTACCAATCGAACATCCAAGAGTTTTCATGAAAATGGAGCCTTTATATAGTGTCCCTAATTAGCAATCATTGCTATGGCTATTGACAGGGCTCAAATCCCCTTACTCTGGTGGGGAATACGCTATTGCCAATTAGTTAACATTGACATGGCGAATCTTTGGCGATTCACAAATTCAACAAATAGTGAATTTGAGATCTGTATGCTTACTATGGTAAAATTCGACATAGCAATTTCAACTTGGGGATTTCAAATCGACAACATAACAAGCAATTTAAACACCTTTTGACGGTTAGTGAATCCTCCAAACGACAATTCGACAATAAAATCGCTTATATTTGGAGATTTGTACAAATCAACACTTACTTTCGCCCCAACTTTCTTTCCGGCTGTGTTTCTAACCCCCATTGTCTATAACCAATGACCCTCCAACCCCACTCTCTACCCCTGTATTTCTCACTTCTACTCTCTCGTTTCCACATTGATTTACCCTCGTCCTATGTCTTTCTCTCACAATGGCTCAGCATCTGTTGCTTGCATTATTCAGGGAATCTACTAGCAGTACAATGATGTACCATCAGTTACCTATTCCTTTCTTACCCTTCACCACTGATTTTGGTAAATCATAAACATTACTTTCTTGTAGTATAAAATGTAATTCTATAAATTCTATTGATGCTAATATGGTGATGCTAACATTTTTCTTGAGACAAATGTATTTATAGAATACTGGATAAATTCAAGTTTAACATGGCATGTCTATAATATCAGTGTTTTTCTGCCTTCAGTCTGACATACCATAACTCCGCAAGAATGGCATTCAGCAAATTCTCTGTTTATTATCACAGAAAACCTAGAAACAATGGGACGGAGACTATTGTGGCCCTAGCAGCGCATAGCTAGGGGAAGAACACAATTACATAGCTGTTTAGAGGAAGACGGTGCACAATGCCATTACACTTAAGTATTGTTACTTAAGGGTGAAGTGAAGGTTGTCTGTTATGTACAAATTTTCCACGTGCAGTATCCCCCTATCAGAGATGAACAATACTAAAGAACATTCCAAAAAATTCCAACATACACACTGCTTTTTCTTAATGTCTTATTTTAATCATTGCTTCAGAAGTTTTATTTAAGTAGGGTCTAAAGAAAAGAAAATATTTCTCCTATAGTTCTCAATGGGGTTTTGGCTTAGCCCCTTGTAAAATGACAGAATTTAGAACTTGTGCATTATTTCTATGCATTAATGCCTATGGAGGTGATACCCTGTTCACACAGACTACCCTGGTAATTCAGTCTTTTACCACCTAGGTTGTTTGCTGGGGCTCTGAATTACCCTGGTCACTAACCCGGTTAAAAACCTATTAAAATAATAAAAAATGAAATAATAAAAAAATAATAAAGAAATGAAAAAAATTATCAAATAAAAAACTATTTAAAAAAATAAATAAATGAAAATAAATAACAAATAAAAAAATAAATAATTAAAAATTTATAAAAATAAAAAGATAAGTACTTTATTTATTACTTGCCCATGTTTATAGATAAAAAAAAAGAACTTAATTTTATTACAGGAAAACATTGTGAGTACTAATGGGTGCTGCATCTCCTGATGCGCAACACTGATTAAGTTCCGTGCTGTGCTTCAGGTGATACAGCAACCGATAGTACACACACTGGCAGTTCAGAGGGTCCACGTGACAATGTATACACCAATTACAGCTCTTCAGTGTATGAACTGGCGCCTGCCTGGGGAACATTCCCGGAACATAGCAGGTTAAAACTCTGCTTATGTTCCGGGTAGTAGACACAGCAAAATGCCCAGGTAGAAATTACAGCACCGTTCACACTGAGCGCGTACCCGGGCTGGTCGGGTAATACAGCTCAGTGTGAACAGGGTATTAGCGACAATATCATGACTATGATTAATTGTAGCGAACTCATACCTCCTTGCTGCGAGCATGGCTATTTACTTTTGGTTATCTGTCCTGCAAGGTCCCACAATGGTCTGCGATCTCATCGCAGACATCTAACTCCTCTTAGTGAGTGAGTGTACTGGGATTTGGAATATGAAAATCAGAATGATTATTGCGTTAGGACTTGCTCTTCATTGGACAGTATGTTGTACTAGACAGGTAAAAGAATGCAATTATTATAAGAATACCAGCGGTCTCTCCATATTCCTTGCTTTTATTCCCCCTAATAGCTGTTGTTAGGGGAAGGAAATGGAAAGGATATATGCGCAGACCACTAAGGTTATTTAGATATAAGAAACATTTTAAAAAAGCTATTACCTGGTAGAGTTTGTGTATGGAATTAAGGCAGTGTGCAATGTTCTGCTGTTGCAACGTAACTGGGTTGAGGAGAGCAGCTGACAGAAAAGAATAAGGATCAGAGAGATAGACATAACGGGAGGAATGGAAGGGAAAAGACTTCTACACTGCAGCACTCAGCACCAGCTTTACAGTGATATGGGGAGTTGATAGGACCCCTACATATAACTCTGATAATCAATTCTTAAGATTAAGAGGCACACTGTCCAGGTGTGATGCCTCATCTTTTTTTAATTAAAATAAAAGATACAAAACATACAGCATCATCTCAAACATATTACCTTCCCTGTCATTTCCAACCCCCATCAACCTCAACCCTTTGCAATGCCTCAGTAGAAGTACATATCATTTGTTTGTATATGTGTAAATGAAGGTATATTTTATAAATACACCATATACAACAACTTTATCCTTTTATTTTGAGCCATCACTAAGCACTCCACTCATATAATTCTGTTATCATATCATGCGTGTCTCTGTCCCTTGTACAGCAAGGCCTAAATTTACTAAACCGCAGGAATGGAAAAGTGGGGATGCTGCCCAGAGCAACCAATCAAATTCTAGCTCTCACTATCATTTTACATACTGGAGAATTTTAGTTCAAATCTGATTTATTAGGCAACATCTCCACTTTTCTATTCCCGCAGTGTAGTGAATATATGCCCAAGGGCCTGATCTGGAGCAGATCGGCTTAACACATAGACCGATGGGCACACGCTTGACCATCCATTTGCTGGTGCATCTGACTGCAGAATCGTGTATTTAGATTAAAGAAGAGGGGGTTCTCTCATTTTAATATGCGGACTAGAAGATGTGCATCTGTCCTCAGCCTGAACTATGTCAGAGATGGTGCAAGCATAAGGAGCAGGTCATTTTCCCATGGAAACTTTTAAAAACATTTGTTATTTAATAGCCATATCCATGTCTTATATGAATAAAGAGAACACTTTCAGTTACATTATGTATATGACAAGGTTTACTCTGATTAATCTGTGATCCTTAATGTTTAATTAAGTCACTTCAACAGCACACCAGGGGTTAAAACGTGTTATTAGACTCTAATATTGTTCTTATTCGCACGTAACCGGTGCAGACAATAAGACTCTGGGGAATGCCTCACCCTACATCCAGAGAAGGTTTTGTTTAAAAGTTTCCTGAGACATCTATTCACCCTTACACTGCCAGACAAAGTAACCCCTCCATTCTGCAATTTAGACATATATGACGATCTCTTCTAGCAATTAAACTAAACAAGCTGTTCTATATTGGATACAATTGTTGTGATGTTGGGATTATGGGAACCATAGTAGCACAGGTTAAGATAATGTAGTGTCAGGTTACCAAAAAGACACCCCGAGCTAGATCTACTAAAATGCGGAAAAAGTTTTAATTTTCAACTAACATACTGTATATGTACTGGTATATGTATTGCAGACTGTACATTTCAGTGCAATGCGAAACAAACATCTGATATCATTTCATGCGAATGCACCTGTATCAAATGTATACACAATGTATAATGACCTTACAGATGCTAAGGTGCTGCGGAAACCATGTGGCACCTTATAAATAAACATTAATAAAACTTAAAGATACCTGATAATAGTAATAATAATAATACAGACAACACTGGAGAAGGTGCACGTTTGAATATCTGGTTCAGCCCTATTAAATAGTTAAGAGTTCTATTTTTGAGGAGTTGAGCCTTTAAGTGGGAGTGATAGAATAGACACACAATACAATAGATTGCAGGAATAAATCAGGATGTTGACCCCAAAGTCTGGACACACGGCATTATACTAGGCATTTAGCTAAAAGAAGTGCTAGTGCCTCTGTACACTGCAATCTAAAAAAGGCTTTGGCTTCCATCACTGGATTTCTCATACAGAAGAACAGCTACAGCCATCACCGACAACAAAAGGCTCCATAAGATGTCCTGAAGATGAACTAGCATGGCTTGGAAGTACGAATGACTATCCAGACACCTGCCCCATCTGTGCGTATCTTTACACTGCATACACCAGGAACATACTGTATGTGGTCATTCAGAATGCTACCCAGTGCTGTAGCCACCAGTGTTCCCAGGGCTTTTCTGTGGGAGGTAATGGGANTACATGCACAGTAAAGAGGTGTTCCCATACACAAGCTCAATCCAGAGCCATAAGAAGAAACATTTGCATCACCTGCGGAGCATGTCCCATGGAAGCTGCTGAATGTTCAGCCTCCACAGCTACATGAGACCATTGCAGTAGCAGTTATGAATGCTTTACTATAGAATGCTACTTATGCATTGTGCTGTGTGGTATGTTTTTAAATTAGTTTCAATTGATTTAATTAAATAAGATGACTATGGCTCAAATCCGTAAATATGCAAAATGGACCAGATTCATACAAGTGACATACTCACAACTTACTCACACAAGGGGAAAACATGTTGAATTGCAGGGGATGTAAATGTCATTGCAGCCCAAGTGTAATAACAGTGTAACAGTAACGCTGGTCAGTATCTGTGTGCAACATGCAACAATAAAGTATTCTCTCTGCATGCAAACACTAACATTCATTTTACCTCCCCTGCAATTCATCATGGTTTTACTCACTTGTGAGTAAGTTGTGAGTGATTCAATAGTTCCTAAAGTCTGGATCAAGTCCAATGTTTGTGTTTCTGATGGGTCATTAGTAGGAGGGTTTGCTGTCCTGGAATGAACTACTGCTCGGACCTTTCTGTGTTGTATATAGATGCAGTGACCTTTACGTTTTTTTAATGACCCCTTAAAACCATAGAAATCAAAGGGTCATTGGCCCTTCAGTAAACACGTCATGTTTCAGTGTTTGCAGCAGTAGGAATCTGTTAGATCACTGTCAAAACATCTTAAATACCGGTACATGTCATCAGCTGTCTGAAATGCTGCCATGTATGTTTAGTGCCATAGAAAGAGAAATTTCCAGTAGAATAATGCTGTAGCTTTTCCTTCCTGTGACACCTGGTGAAACCTTTCATTTTCTCTTTGATGCGCGGTCCCACAGGCATTAATAGAGGATGTCATCTTTTTCCTGAAATGTTACTCTTTAAACAGAAGTGGTTAATAAAGGATGTTTCCAGGGAGGATATTCCCAAAGAGGACTAATGTATGATTGGACCACCTCCCCAAGCAGGAAAGCCAGTGGTGATTAGAGAAATATATATAAGGGCTTCCCTCCCTTCTATCCCAGTGATCTCAGGTTACATTGGCAGAACTCACTATGAGTACGCTGGCAGTGTACAGGAACATCTACACGGAAGAGCAGTTCCAGAAGGTGTATGGCACAGCTAAGGATCTGGAGACTCCTCCACTGACTCTAAGGGAAAAAGTTACCAGGAGCTGCAAATGCTCATCTCACGGCCTCCACAGTGTCCTCAAGCATAGAATTCCTATATTAGAGTGGCTCCCCAGGTACAAANTGAAGAAATGGATTCTGGGGGATCTCATTGCAGGCTTAACAGTAGGCATTGTCCATATACCACAAGGTAAGTGAACACATTAATACATTTGTGAGTAGCAGAACTCACACGTGTCTGATGATTTAGGAATTAATATAGTCCTAATTTTTCCATGAAATCTGATCAAGTAATTTATTACATTCATCTTTATAATAAATTAAAATACTAGTTATTTATAATATATATATATATATATATATATATA
>JABWIB010002115.1:53111-66964 GCA_016617825.1 Platyplectrum ornatum | reverse complement strand
TACCACAAGCTAAAAAGCGAGATTGAATCTGCCCCAAAGGGAGAGAGAACACAGAGCTGCAGCACCTCACACACCGACAGGCTGAATGAAAGCCGGGAAATGGTACATGTCAAAGTATACATGTCATTTAACTCCCGAGGCTTCAAAAAAATCATAGCTAGGGATTTATAATCAATCATAAATTCTNAAAAATCTGATAATCAGGCCCTAGCTCTTTGGGGTGATTTAAACTAAAGATTATAAATCTTGGCCAGAAATTGGTCCAAAAACCCAAAAATTTCATGATCGTGGTGATAACCAGGTTAGCTTAACTCTTAAATTATAAAGAAATATGTCACCCTTGTAGAGTCATTTATCACTTATAGTCCAAAACAATATCATATTTGGCGTGGGGAAAAAGAGAGGCGTCTTTTGATTTAAAAAAAACCTTTCGCATAACATGCTGTACATGCAGAAAAATAATAATCTGTTCTTTTCATTCAATTTTTGTATTTCTTTTTGGTAACCCACGGCTTATTTTATCATTTGAAAAGCATTCACAGAATCCCTGCAAATTGGTGTCTTGGAGATAGAATTGGCCTTGCTGTAAACACAGAAATGATTTTACAACACAGCTGGACAGGTGCAATCTCTAGGTATCTGCCAGACGTCTCATGTTATAGATTATTAAATGCTGACACCAAAGGTGAGGGCTTCCAGGAGTAAGTGTGAGAACTCTATTTACATTCCTCAGCATCATGTGAAGAAGAAATCCGGCAGAAGGAGAATTAGGTTCAATTCGCCATCTCTCCTGACTGCAGACGACGCGTTTAACTATTTAGAAGAATTCAGAATGCCTCGTATTGTGTTTACAAAAAGGCAA
This sequence comes from Platyplectrum ornatum, assembly GCA_016617825.1. Taxonomy (NCBI): domain Eukaryota; kingdom Metazoa; phylum Chordata; class Amphibia; order Anura; family Limnodynastidae; genus Platyplectrum; species Platyplectrum ornatum. Next base: position 66,102 of record JABWIB010002115.1, on the reverse strand, counting down.
ACAAAATAACTNTATATTTTAAAGAATTTATACAGAAATAGCGCAAGTAAATTACAATTTAGTCATGGAGAACAAAGGGTTAATTTATTNAGCCCGAGTTTTTTAAACTCACTGGGTTGGCCCAGTTCCATTGGTGCCACTCACTGGTGGGATTTTATTGGTTATGTTAGACAATCTAAAGATTGGATGAAAAGGAATTGGAAGCAGCCATACACTGTACAATAAATGTATGGAAAAAAAAAAACATAATATGCAAATTAGTACTTCCAAACAATTTTTTTTTTCAAAAAAATGGTTTGCTTTATGCTTTTAAAGTGGGTCTCAATTGCAGAATTATTGTAAGTGCCCATACACTGTAGGATTTTTTACCTAAAAANCAATTTAAAATTGAGCAGACCATAAAATAAAAAAATCATTTTAAAACGGTTTTTGAGCGATAATCGTCCGTTTTTCCAAAAAAAACGTATAGTGTATGGCCAGCTTTATTTTTTATANTACATACTGGAGAATGTGAACTTGAATCTTATTGGTTGTTATGGGCAACATCCCCACTTTCCTCCTTGCAGTCTCCCTGCTTAGTAAATTTAGTTCCTGGTCTTTTCGTCTACATTTCTGAAGAAAAGGTCCATCATTTTCAGCATGGTATATAAGTCCCAGAGGGTGAGTAGACAGCATGTGTATTTCCATTACACTTTGCCATCTGTTAGATAATACAACTGCTGCTGGTTCCACCGTTATGCATTTTAGGAGGGATATTTCTTCTGGAGAGGATCCATCTAGCAGGGATTGTGTACAGCTGTCCCCAGGGAAGGGTACTACTGCACACAATCAGGATTGGCACTATTCTCCTTTTATTGAGGAGCTTGACATACCAGCCTGGCAATATTAAGGTATATTTGCTCAGTGTTTCGAACAATTTTGCAATTACTGTGAATAGTAAAAACATTTTGGAAGAAGATAGGAAAAAGGGTGTTGTTGCAGGGTCAATTTCAGTCTTATCAACATTGGATATATGCATGGAATACTTATGCAGCGTGTTGAGACCAGGGCCTAAATTCACTAAACGGGGAATTTGCTGGGGAATTGAAAAGTGGGGATGTTGCCCATAGCAACCAATCAGATTCAAGCTCTCAGTTTCATTTTACATACTGGAGAATGTAAGTTCGAATCTGTTGCTATGGGCAACTTCCCCACTTTTCAATTCCCCAGCAAATTCCCCACTTAGTGAATTTAGGCCTAGGACATCTGAGTTTCATGAAATTCTCTAGTACCAGCATCTGATTTATGATCTGCATGTCCATTACAGAGGTTATGCATTGCATTTAAATGATGGACGATTTAGGTGCAAGAGTGATGGGTTTCTGAGTTTGCCTTCAGAATGTTAAATTGTGGCTTGAGGCCACTCAACAGGTTAGTAGTTGAGTGAAATTCTATGGATTCGGCAATTCCTGCTATGCCAGAGGCCGAAATTGCTCTGATAAGGCATGCCTTATCAGAGCATGCCACCACACTCACTTGAGATTTGGCATCAACTAGGCCGTGGTACAAGTCATTAATCGTCAGATTGCGTCCTCGACTCCTGTTGTCTGCCTTTTACGTCACCTGGTTTTACATTACTTGCAGTAGAGCTCTCTCTCTGCGGTTTAGAATTGCTTGATTTTCAGGCTAGCGCCTCCCTATCCTGCTTGTGTGGATGGACACCCCCTTACTGTTTACAGCTGTTTTTTATAAATGTATTGAGGGGTTAGGCCTATCTGTTGACTGTTATGGGACTTACTCCTTTTTCATTGTAGCGGCTTCCTTAGCTTTGGCCTCTGGGGCCTCAGCAGATACCATCAAGTTACTGGGGAGATGGACATCTAACGTTTCCAAGAAATATTTACGTCCTACACAGAGTGATGTTATATATCCAGGGAGACTGTTAGTTTGCTTACCTTTTGCTTACCCTCGGATAGAGGCTTGGATTATCCATGTCACACTTTGTGTGGGAGCGTGGAGGGTTTTTTCTTAACGTCTTATAATTCCCCTATTAGAAAAAGATCTCTGTAAGGTGAGGGGTTTTTTTTACCTTTCTTACCTTCGCTCAAGGTTACAGACCCTTAAATAGTGTTGTCTAGTGAGATCTAGTTTTCTTTTGTGTTCATAACGGACAAGGAGATTTTTGTTTCTCTTACCCATGCTGATGCCAGTGATTACAGNCATGGTATTTTTCTGATAAGTTATTTATGTATATTTGCTCAGTGTTTCTTTACGTACATGGTCTGTGTATTTATGCTAATTGATTTACTCATTTTTCTTTACAGCTACTGCTCATCCTGTTCAGGTTGTAAGGGTTGTTGGGCTTTTCTATGTATTTTGGAGTTTCTGTTGCTTCTCAGGCTTATTGGTGTGATTTTAAGGATCTTACTTGACATTTGTTGAATGTGCTCCAATATTATTATCCATCGGGTGTGGAGATACTACTCCAATGGTTTAGTGATGGATTCTATATGTAGGAAAGTTAATAGGTTTGTGAGAGTTGTCTTTGAGGCTCGTGGTGGTTCTGTTATTGCTCACAGGTCCNCAGCATGGGGGTTACTGTGGATGGGTGGAGTTTATAGTTTACTGTATACCATAGTCCATAGTAACAATCTGGACTGAGGCAGTGATATATGTGAAATGTCTGGGAATGTCCAGGAGACTTCAGAATTTTGGGCAGTTCTCCCATTATCCAGGGAGGTTCTGCAGCCCTTGATTAAGGTTTAGGGGGAACCATGCTGACATCATCATGCGCTGCCCATTCATTGTAATGATCAGGACTGAGGCAGTGATTTACATTAAAAATCACTGCCTCGTATCTGGTCTGGGAGATCTGCTGACTCTCCCAGGATACCAGGAGAAATGCCCAAAATCTGGNAGTCTCCTGTACATTCGGGCAGAATCTCAATGGTGTATTAAACAATAGTAAGAACTTCTGTTTTGTAATGNGGGTGCCAAGGGTCCTCTCTTGCTCTGCTCATTTTCTACTTTATTTATTGCAAGGCTAAAATGGGAAAATAATGAACTACGCTCATCAAAGTTATCAGTCATTCACAGATCCCGGTGTTCTATTTGGGATGTAAACCATGATTAATGCTGCATGTCTCCGCATTCTAAACAGAACTGAAACAAATTGGCTATCCTGCAACCTTCATTACAGGCAAAACGTATTAGGCAAATAGGAGAAGATCAATATCAGTAATCAGGAGAGTGGCTGGGTGTGCATTCTCATACATAAAAGACCATCGCCAACTGATTCCAAATACAATGCACCATGGCAGTGTGCCAATGCACTTCCTGAATAATGTCATTAGGAGTGGGATAACATTAAGGGCATATCAACTGTCCCTTATTCCTTTAAATTCTCCATTATACAAATGAAGATGTCCCAAGCACTTACAATCTCTTTACTCTTTACTTTATTTACAGTGTTTTCAATTTAGCCCTAATCATGTTAAAAAAAATGCCATTATACAGGCAGGGGCAGAATTTACACCCACCATACATATCTCCCAATAGTGTAGCAGACAGAAACAGGACTAATACACCCTACCCAAGCCCCACCCTAACTCTGCCCAAGCCCCACCCTAACTCCACCCAGGACCCACCCTCTTATCAGGGCACAACAGAAGGTGGCCCAGACAACCGAAATCGGCACTGCCCCAACTGTTAGTTACACATCAGACAGTAGGTACGTCGCTAAGGACTGTGCGTCTCTTTGGCACAGCAAATGACATTAAAGCTCCCCATCTGCAATGTATTAATAATTAAGCCTTTCTATATTTACTATCCCGCTGCCAAATATCAGTAACAGTGCTAACATTTATTTTATCATTTTACATTCACCCTTTGCTGTTAGCTGATTAATATTTGCTCTGTATAAAACGGTAATAAATGATTAGCTGGCTTTTTAATGCACGCCAATCCTGGGTGCTTGGGGAGTTTGGTGTGCAGTGCTGGGTTTCTTGCCCGGTGTCAGAACTTTACAAAGAACAATAAAAGATGGGCAAGTATTTACAGCCAAAAAGCAATCTGATGCCATCTGTTTTGGCAGTAAGTCCCGCTAAGTAAATAGCAAATTAGCTGCCTACATAAAGGGTTTTTTTCGTTTTATTGAAGCTATTAAACAACAGCACAAAATCTACAGCTCAAGGCAGCAAAATATGTTTAATTANATGGTCATATGCAAAAAAGGAAAATAGGACTTCATAGCCAAGACTTTCAGAAGTGGCATATCCCTATAAATGGTGTACTTTATAGGGATATGTTTTTTACATGTTTTATTGGTAAACATGGTAAATATTAAGACTTTTTGCTGCCTGTATAATACATTTACATACCTTCCAAATTCCTGCTGGGGGACATCGGGACAGGTATGTCCCACCCCCGACTCCATACTGGGCAAGCACCATCTGGCCCCGCCCCTGTACCACCCAAACCCCGCCCCGTACAGCCCAATCTCTGCCCACGTGCCGCCGAGCCCCACCCAAATTTTTTACTTACTTATTATTATTGCCAGTAGTAATTTTGATATGGCTTCACATTACTAGGTACAATAAAAATACAGTGGCAATTACTATAATTATATTCTATGCTTTAATATAGTGCCCTTACCTTAGTGTCACATATGCCTTTAATCAGTAAAGGGATGTCACATTTACTATACTGCAACAATGGAAAAGTGGAGATGTTACCCATAGCAACCAATCTGATTTTATGTTTTAGAAGTAAAAGGCCAGGATATACAGCACTATGTAATAATTGTTAAAACCCAATAAAGCAAAAAGTATTTTTTAAGGCACTGGTGTTAAAACCCAAAATCACAAGACATAACACTCAGCAGCAGTGACAGACTGTAAGTGGCCCTGGAAAAAAAAATGTAAGGGGTCACATCTTGGAGGCCAAAAACAATAGGATAATAAGAGCAGTGGAAATATGCAAAACAAGGTGCTTATGGATGCCACTAAATCTCTTGCATCTGAATCCGCTTTAGTATCTGCTCACTGACCAATGCAAGATCTCACCAAGTATAATAAAAGCACCAAACCCTCACCACATGTAACTGTGTAATTCCTCTGTACCTGTATGTCATTAAGCTATATCTCCGCAGCTTACCATGACTGCATTGTGTTTTCACCAATCGTTTCCTCATTAACAGGAGACACAATTAGTCTGGCATATTACAAACATGTGGGAAACACGCCTCCCAGCTCACCCATCCATCCTGTTAGACAGATTGGTCTCTCCTTTTCCCCTTTATAATATGTAAAAGCTTTTCTTCCTAGGATGATTTCATTTGTGCAGCGTAATAATCCCAACAAGTCGTTTTTCATTTTTATGGGGACACATTGCTGAGAAAAGGCTAATAAAAAGGCTAGAATAATTTTCATATTAATTAAGCAATAAAAATGCCTAACCAAAAAGCCCCATATTTCTTGTGCATGCGTACGCCTTGTGTGTCGCCTTTGTTTTCTAACATTTAATAAATTAGCAAGAAACAGTGTATTGCTTCATTTACAATACACCATTAGTCTTGTGACTTCAAATCAAAGGTGTTCTGGGTAAATGAACAGCTTGAATGACTACATATTTATTATTTTACCTTTTTATTGTTTGTTTCCTGATCTTTCTATCATTTTCATTCGCCCTCTTTTCTTTTGTTTTCAAGTTATTTTACAAACGCCACTCATGGGGGCCAAATTTAATAAGCAGGGAGATTGAACAATTGGGATGTTGCCCATAGCAACCAATTCAATTCAAGCTCTCAGTTTTATTTGACATACTGGAGAATGTGAGCTGGTTCTGATTGCTTACTATGGGCAACATCATACCTCCCAACTTTGCTGCGGGTGAAAGCGGGACACACAAGCCCCGCCCCCGCCCAGCTCTGCTCTGGCCCGCTCAAGCTCCGCCCCTTAGCGGGACAAACTGGTACAGCGGGACAGTCATCAGATATGCCCTATTGAAGCTAGGGTCCCATGGCAAAGGGGCTAGCCCAAGTCAGGATGGGCTGAGCCAGGTGGTACTGAGGTGGGGGCTGAACTGGACCATCAGCTAGAAAGTGACTGTTAAAATTTTTTGAGTGATATTAAGTGAATAGTGTTTTAAATTATATCATACATTTATTGTACATTTTTTCAGACATTTATGTAACATACTATTTAATATATGGGCAAGATTTCTTTTCCTCTTAATTTGTTTTTTTTTAGACTGGTTTCGCTTTATGTAAAATAACTTTTTCTTATCTCCATTGAGTATTCCACCAAGACTATTCTTACAAAATGGACTAAGTGCTTCCAGCATTATTACTTTGTTTACTCAGAATATCTCATCTCAATATAGAGATGATTAATGTAGCTCTGCATAGAGAGTGTTATTTTATCTGACTTCAGCGATTAATTGAATGATTAAAATGGTTACAAATGACTTGTGGATTTGCAGCGGTTTTCCTTCAGTCACGTCTCTCCCGTTGTCCTCTCTTAATTTGCATACTGTCAAATTACCCCCAAAAATGTGTATAAGGAATAGATTTCAGGTTTGCAGTATGTTTAATGGTAATGGTCATTGCGTTCCACAGCAGAGCTTATGTTGACTTGTGAAGACCACAACGGGGATGCAGCTGCCGGGCCGAACAACTGTATTACAACAATGCCACAGCCAACAGCTTAATATTGATTGTATCACTTCAGTAATGCAACATATAACTAGTATTTATACTAAGGTTGCAATGGGCAAGTTTATTGATATGTGCTTATTTTTACAAACTAACTGTCCTCAATACTGATGGACTGGGGTGGGCTGAGGAGTAAGCGGTCTGCAGCAGGGCAAGGGAAATAAACTGCTGCAAACCTACCGGGAAGGTTAAGAGTAGATTAAGGTTAGATAGAGAATTAGACTAAGGCTGTAAGAAGGGTACGGTTAGGATTAGGCTACAGGAGATAGAGGGTTAGGGGAAGGTTAGCATGCACTGAGGAGACTGGGACAAATAGGCTCCTCATGCTTCACTAACCCCAACAAGCTCTGCCCAATCCCCGACCATAAATCCCCCAACTACCCTATTACCCCATTCACTGAAAAAAAGATGGAAATAATAGTTTCATCCCATTATCATGACAAAGTGCAGTGCAGGTGGGACAGTCATCCAAAATCGGGACTATCCCACTAAAATCAGAACAGTTGGGAGGTATTGGTTAGGTTAGGCTATGGGACATGGCAGTGTAATGGTTAGAGTAAAAGAAGTGGAGGATTAGTGTTAGGTTTAGGGAAGATTCTTACCTTTCAATGCAAGACATATCCTTTCCATGTCTGCTGTGCTCCTCAGCCATTCTTGATTGCCTCTTGAGACCTATAATTTATGATAGCGTTAGCTTTTCAGAATGATCAAGGCAAATGATCAAAAAAACCTCACAAGTGTCCCAATTCCAGCGGGACAGTCAGACATTTTGGGTGACAGTCCTTTTGTCCAGCCAGCCTAACTTTTTTTTATCTTGCCCGGAAATGGCTTGGATGGAGTGTCANGGTTTGGGTGAAGCCAGGGATGGAATTAGGCAGANCTGGGGACGGGACTTATTTGTCCTGTTTTCGGGGATAAGCTTGCATTTTAACATCATTGCTTTTATTTTTGTTAGCATTAAAGCCTTTTTGAAGGCTTGGACAAATGGAGAATTAGATGGTTTAAGCACGGTACAAATTTCCCCCTGCTTTCACCAGAAGACGCATGAGCATGTCATTGCAGCATACCATTGTAGAAAAGGTTTATGGGTAGTATTTATTAATAATCTACAGAAAGCTAGACAGCAGCATGTACAAGTGTATCAGGACTGCAGATTGTGAGCAGAAATCATTTAATCAATTTTTGTCCCCTGCTTTATATATTCCATATTTCCTAACTAATTCATTACAAAACAGACTGGAGCTGATGCTTGTCCACCTGTCACTTACCTTCAGTGAAGGCAATATAATTAGCCAACAGTAAACCTGTCTTTAGGGGCATTATTTTAATGGTATTTAATCAGTTATCCCAGCGGCAGCGGTGCGGGTGGTAACACTAGTGTCGAGTCCCATCACAGCTGTCCCCCCCCCCCCCTTGTGGCCGGGCCTGCACATACCACCCCACTGTTGGAAATGGTCCCATGATGAAATCAAGATCCATACTGGGAATGCAACTCNCTCGCATGCTCTGCTAACAAATCAGGCATTTTCCAATCCTTAGTCATTTAAGCATATTTACAGGAACTAAATTAAACATTATCCAAATTAGGCTAGCTACGTTCTAACTGCTTCAAAGTATCAATAATTTAAGTTGGTCTTCCGCTACTCAAGAGAAATAAAACACACATAATAAACAACTAAAATAAAACAGGTTATAAACAGTAAGTAAAACATCACTTTACAAAAATGCCTTTTTATAATGAAGAAATATTTTCTAATTATTGATGCTACAACTTATATTAACAGTCGCTGACAAAACATTATGAAACAGGATGTTAGCTAACAGATTCAATTAATTTGTAATCACATACTACTTATAACTCTTGATAATGGGTATTTAATGAATCCTGTGCTGATGATAATATTAAAAAAGAACAGTCATTTATAATCATCAAACAAAATATGCATTTGCTGCACGTTGTAAAACGTAGTTTATGAGGTTCAGCCATTCTGGTGAACTACTTTTATTGTTGTAGTCATTTGGAAAAGCTGATTTTTGTTGCGGTTGTTGTAATCATGATTGTTACTGAGGATTGAGTTACATAGGTGTTGAATTGATATTGCTTTTCTTCAAACATCAGATGATTCATCCTGTCTTGCTATTGTTTTGTTGAATGAAGTCTATGCCGAAGTTGATTGCAATGTAACTGGCCATACTGTGATAATTGTTTCAGGTGGAACAAGAAAAGTTATTTGGATGCTTGGAGACATCAAAGCACAATCTTTATATAAAATATCTTACCGGTAGTTATTTCCATCGGTTATTAAATTATTTGGTGAAATGTTGTAATTCTTATACAGTTGTTTCAATTTGGGATTTTTATATATAAAAAGAACATACTACAAGAACAATTAAAAAAAAAAAAAAAAAGGAGAAGCAGTCACTCCCCAGGCTGGCAGTCAATGGAGGTCACATGAACTGTGAGGAACTTGTGAGTCATTGACTGCAGGGCTGAAAACTGTCTCCTGTCTGATATGATATGATCCTAAAGCTAGGTACACACAGTAAGATAAATTGTTCCAATCGAAAGATTTTTCAAGTGGGTAAAACCATGATGAATTGCAGGGGAGGTAAAATGAATGTNAGTGTNTGCATGCAGGGAGAATACTTTATTGTTGTATGTTGCACACAGATACTGACCAGCGTTACTGTTACACTGTTATAACACTTGGACTGGAAACATCATCTCTCATCTGAAATACTGATTGCAATGAATTCAGTTTGCCTCCCCTGCAATTCAACATGGTTTTGCCCACTCTAAAAAATTCTTTCGATTGGAACAATTTATCTTACCTTGTGTACCTAGCTTTACTGATTCTCAATCATGGATCAGCTGAACTTGCTGCATCAGGATCCAGTTCATTGTAAGTAAATAGTCTATCTTCCTTACACCCCACACACAAACACACACTCACTCACACACTCACATACATAGAATTGGCTCCTGTTTTCTTGTTGCTCTTAAAAGCCACAGCGTCTTTAACCATGGAAGGAAAAGCACTTAGCCTTATCTGTCACACAATCAATCCACTGCATAAATCACATGGCCACAAATGAAATCAGTTCAGTGCACATTTCAGTATACTTTTTTTTTTTTTTTTACAAATGACACTACTGTAATTAGTACTGACTGATTTTATTTATTTCATTTTTGTTTTCTTTTTTGGCGCAGCTAAATAACTGTATTTATCACACAAGAAATGCATTTTGTATTTTCGACGAAAAGAAATTGTATGTCATTTTAAAATAAATATATTCTAGCCCAGCTCTGATGGAATCACAAATAGCGTAAAAGAAATTTGTTTGCAACAAAGTCAAAAGTTAAAGACATTTAAATACCAGGAAAATGTGTTTCTTGCTGGGTAGATTTACCCCTGGGATGGCAAGGCTACTGCTACGGATGCCAGTGACCTGTACTGGTCACAGCGCAATACTCGCTAATCATTGTCCCAGGGAGACTTCCTACCATCGTAAGCACTTTCTATTTAAAGACAAACATAAAACGCATTGGGCCAGTAAGAGTGACTTTTTTCGATGCTATGATTGCAACCATTAAAAGGCTATTAATGGCCATTAAGAAAAAAACCTTCGAAAATATACAGTGATGCAAACTAGCTGTGGAATGGGTTATATTGTGGAAGTGCGGTCAGAAGAGAAGAAAAGTTATGCATCGAAAGATTCCTGAACAAAATTCTAAATGACAGTGAGACTTGTAAAACTTCAGCTCAGAACACTGTGTGCCCCAATTACTGTTGCATGATAAAACCATGGCTGTCATTCAGAACGTAATGCATAATGGAGAGACTGGAGAGGAGTCTTGAAGGATAACTATGTCATGAATAAAAAATGGTTTCCAGACCCTATATGAAAGGTCAGAGGTTAGCCTGTCCACTGCAATTTCTACGTGTCACCTAACATGGTGACAGCAATCATATACCACGACACCAGTGTGTATCATTAAAGCGAGGTGTGGCCAGATAAACCACGGTTGTTGCCCATTGGATAATTAGACGTTTCATTTGGAGGAAATAGAGAATAATAGGATACATCCTTAAAGGGGAGATAAGCCATTAGTTCAGATCGAATAGCCATTTATAGCTACTGTGAACAGGCCAATAATGAATGTATGTAGGGGAAAGCATTTTTTTTAAATAATGTTAGATCATTAGCCTTAAAGGAGAACTCTACTGTCTTAGCATACAATATTATTTCCTTTACAAACATAGGAATAAAAGTCTAATAAAACATCTGTAACAAGTTTCAAGTGAAAAAACGTGTGGGGGTGGGGAACTTACATAATATTTGCAATATCTGATAATGGCTGATAATGGGGGCAATCACAAACTTATATACAAATTAATACCAGACAGAGGTTCATTGAAGCCATGTTATAGAGTTATTGGTTGGTGATATCTGCCTCTTTTATTTTTCTTCATAACATAACTCCCATGAGACCCTACATTTTCTTTCATGCCACCAAGTCTCTAAACATTTTCCCTTCTTACAGCATCCTCCTCATTTTTTGACCCCACTCCTTTGTCAATCAAGTTATCCCCAAATCTGCAAAGCTTCCCTTTGCAGATTCCCTTAAAGAAATCTCCTACTCCCCCTCTCAAAACATGTACTGCACTCCAACAATACTTAATATGTTCCAACATTAAGTCTAACACTCTACCTATTGTTACTCACTTGACGGCATTTTTGCCTCTGTATGCCTCTAATAATGAATGACCTGGAAATCCAACAGGGAGGAGCATTGACAACTAAAGAGGTTGTCTGGAACAGCAGGGAGTTGCAGAAGAGATAGTAACAGCACTGAAGCGCTATATAAAATATGTACTAATACCATATCAAAAGTCTTGTCATGATCAAGCTAAAGTTTAATGTAATTCTCTATATTATAGATGAAAAGCCACATGAATACCTAATTATAAACATATTTAAAGAGTGAATCAAAGTTACATCTCAGGACAGTGGACCAGATGTTAGTGTTTTCATGCAGGGAGAATGCTTTATTTTTGCATTTTGCACACAGATACTGACCAGCGTTACTGTTACAATGTTATTAGAATTGTGCTAGGAAACATCAACTCTAAAATTGTTTGCAACTAATGAAATTTAACTCCCCCTAAATGGTTTTTCCCCGAAGAAAATGGTTTTACTCACTCTTGAGTAAGTTGTGAGTAAGTCAATAGTGCCAAAAGTCTGAATCTGGTCCAATGTGCATAGCTTATTGTCACTTTTTATAGACAGACTGTGATTTATGAGTATAAAACAAGCAAAAAGTTAACCTCTGCACTACCAATCTGCAGCTGCTTAATTACCACAACGAGCGCTACCACTCTTGGAGTTATAAATACATAAAAAGTAAAATTATGGTATTCAGCAGTGCCGATCAAAACATTATTTATACTTAAAGCAATGATACAATGAGCAATGAGACTGTGATTTATATACACCAATGTTCTAAAGAAGAGATATAGAGAATGCCACTAACCAATGATGCCAGGCATCAACAGAATACAAACGTATGGAAAGATAATTCATGGTTCCATAAGTTGTATGTTAATTTCGACCTCCTTTATTATGTGTCGTTTACTGTGATCTCTATGTGACAGGAAATAAACAGCATTCGCTATATAAATGCTTTAGTAACTCTCTGCACTTGTTCATGGTTTTGGGTTGTCTTTGAATCTCACAGTATCATCAGTCACTGTCTCGGGTGATAGAGGCTGGTTTTAATGAGCAGAGCACAATAATTACCTTATTGTGATTTTAAAGCTAAATGACACTTATGATAAAAGGTTTCATGGCTAAATAGTAAAACAAGTGAAGCGTGTGCGTAGCAAATGGCAGGTGGAATATATTTCCTCGAGACATTGTTCCATTTCTCAGAGTCAGTAAAGTTTGAAGTTTGTCCTAGATGTAGGAGGAAATCAGACACAGAACAAAGCTAGAATTAAGGAAAGTATTATTTTCTCAGCTATGCATGTGCGATATTACTGTCCTATCTATTGATAGAGCATTGGCTTAACATAACAAAATAATAACTCTTCAATGTACTAAAAAAAGACTCCAAAAAGGGGAAGGCAGTTTTTGCCGCTTTGGTTGGGGTTTCGGCAATGGGTAGGGATGGTTAGGGATAAGAGACCTGATTCAAAGTTTCCATCGCTGCGGCCGCCAGGTCCGTGCTATTCAGAGCCGCGAAAAAGCGCAGCTCTGAATAGAGTGCAGGGAGAGGGGCATGTCTTATGTAAAAAA
>JABWIB010002115.1:27590-38540 GCA_016617825.1 Platyplectrum ornatum | reverse complement strand
GACCTTTACGGGGGTGTCTGGATCATACAAACACCTATTCATAAAGATATTAGATATAGTGTGCCTAAATATTTGTGAATGTGATACCCCAATGTATAACATTATATATATATATATATATATATATACATATATATGCTACAAACTTATAAATAGATAAAATTCCTGCCATTTACTGGTTCAATGAAATAATAGATAAAGAAGAACATTTATCTAATTTACTGAATTATAATTAAATACATTATAAATATAATCCATCATTGACAGCACTGAAAAGGAAAATGTCATTTTCTTGTTTAACAATGGCAGATTTTGGTAAATGTCTGAGTGCACCACTCTCATCATCAAGTTTAAATAGAGTTTAAAAGAACATCAATACCAATTTCATTTATTAAGTAAAAGTTTTATTTATCTTCTCATTGGAATCAAGTCAACCACCACCGTTTAAAAACGACCTTGCAAATTGTAGCCCGCTCTTACTAATAATGTCTGTCCATAAAGAGATTAATTCAGGTAATTCACTTGGACTCTCGCAACTGTTTACAGTCAGCCATTGTTAATCGTTTTCTGAGAAACGGTGAAAGGGTATTATAAAAACCATTAGATGCATGCTTTCATACAGTACACACTTGTTTCTAGGAGTGTGTCTTTATTCGGTAAAAGTTTATTATTATGTGCATCTCTACCAAATGCCATTATTTATAGGGAATTGATACATACCTATTACGCTTTGACCTTCTTCAATGACAGCCAATGATTTTTATATATTGCTCAGAGGCAGAATTCTGGAAAGGTCATTTATTCGCAGGAAGTCGTATATATGTTTTATAGTGAAATGATCCCTTTGTGATATTTTCTTGGTATACATGTCATGTGATGAACCTCCGATCACAGTGGACATTGTTAAGTAAATAAAGATTGAGTCATCCACGCTTTTGTTACCACAGCGCTGAAGAAGCGACTCAAGGACATTTACCTTTGTGAATGGCTGCTGCAGTTTTTGAAACTGAAAAATGACTTCTTGACAGACAGCTTCTTGCTTATCAAAAGCGTCTGTGTAGGTGACATAAAACTGCCAGAGGAAGATGGTAAATGGAAGAACTAGTGACATATAAATTCTCAAATGTCTGTTTCAGCGGCAAACAAACAGGTCTTCATTTTCAGCATAATCACACAAACATACAAAGTTACATTTCCAGATGCTGAGCGCAGCTTTGTTTCAGGGATAGATTAGCTCATGGTTTATTTGAAATATTTTAAATGTTATCAACAAGACCAAAGCACAATGTTAAACCAGTTGTGATACCGCTAGGCACCTCAGTGCAGGAGGGTAGGATACATATACCTTAATTTACCAATATATAACATTACCATAATTATTTGGAAGATATACATTTATAGATAGATATGAGATAGATAGATAGATAGATAGATAGATAGATAGACAGATAGATATGAATTATAACAATAGATAGATATGAAATAGATGAATAGATAGATATGAGATAGATAGATAGATAGATAGATAGATAGATAGATATGAAATAGATAGATGAATAGATATGAGATAGACAGATAGATAGATAGATATATTGCTTCAGATGCACACCAGTAATAACATCTCTAAGGGGTATATTTACTAAGCGTCGAGTTTGCAGTGAGATTGAAAAGTGGGGATGTTGCCCATAGCAACCAATCAGATTCGAGTTCACATTCTCCAGTGTGTAAAATGAAACTGGCAGCTTGAATCTGATTGGTTGCTTTGGGCAACATCCCCACTTTTCAATCACACTGCAATCTCACTGCTTAGTAAATATACCCCTAAGTGTTCTAATTTGCCAGCAGATGCACCTTACCTCCAGGATAGATAGGGGGCGCTGCACAAGGGCATTAATAAAGGTAATGATAGGGGCAAACCTGTACAGAGAGCCAGATGTGTCCCAGATGGTGAATTTTAGGACTCTGTGGCAATCAATCAGCATAATTGCAGGTAGAACAGTTAATGACTGAAGGGAGCACAAGCTGCTAGTTTACCTAGTATGTATTCTGCATTGCCTTAATAATAAAATGGTTTTGTGAGTGTGGTATAGAACGTATTTTTCTATGTTCATCCCTGCATGAAAAAATGCAAAAGAAACAGTACCTCAGTAACGTCAATAGCGGATCATAATTTCTTCAACTCTCCATGGTTCTGCCATTAATAGCATTTATAAATGTTGAGTTTGGGCCAGTGTTTAGCATCACTGTACAGCGAGGAATTTAATAGCGAATAGCCGATCAGACAAATTTACAACATTGCGCAGAGCTCAGCTATCAATCCCGCTGCCCAGATTCATGAATTTTAATCCTGCTTTCCACTTTCACAGATTTACTGAGAGAAACCTGCTCTTTGTCGGAGGGTAGTCTGCGTGAGCCCCCTCACAGCCGGGCTGGCCCGTGGCTAGCATACACACAACATGTCTTTCTCTCTTTGTTACACCTCACAACCCTGAAACTGTTCATGTGTGTGTGGCTTTTGTGGATTGGTCCACTTATTATTGCTCTTGTGGCTATTTTATTAAGCTATCAGCATGAGACGGGAAGCCGGGAGCATGCAGAGAATCTGTTATCACAGCAATGGTAAAATCACAGATACATGAAAAAAAATGCTCTCATTAATGTCCATTGGGCTAAAAGCATCAATGCCAGGATAAATGCGAGAGAAGAACACTTTATTTTGATGTCTCTACAGCTTAGGGCACGTCTCACAGTCAGTATAGAAACAGCAAGATAGACGCCATTTCTTCTTTTGGAAAAATAACTAATTATTAGTCATTTCTCCTGCAGAACGCGTGGCAAGTCAGCGATCTAATGAACATTTCGCACTTGCATCTGACAGGGATAATTACTGCACCGGCCCTGACATGTCCATTTCAAGGGGGAAGAATAATGTTGTGTAATACCCTTGTTTATGCAAATTCTTTCCTGATTCCATTGAGAGTAATGACTCCATAATACCAGGTATTAACACATACATAAAGAGCATACCTCCCAAAACTGGGCCGAGAATGGGACAAATAAGTCTGCCCCCCACCCCCAGGCCCACCCTGACGCCACCCTAGCCCTGTCTTTTTTTGACAGATTGTAGCAAATTTTAACTTTTAATGAAATTTAACTAAAAACATTATTGCCGTTATATACCGCTATCGGGATAAACTGGTAGGTGGACGGGTCAGCGTGACAGTGAACTAAAAGCAGGACTGTCCTGGTGAGATTGGAGAGTTGGCAGGTATGTAAGAGACTGATATTAAATCTAGAGTGCTTTCATTAGGTCAATGGTATCAGGAATTTGCAAAAGGCTGGATGTGAGCTAGCATTCACTATAACTGTGCTGTTTACATACTGCAGTCTGTTAAATGCATGTTTAAACCCCTTTTACTTGGATAGACGCAACTTGATGTCAAGTCCTGCCCATCTTTAGTATTGATTGGGCCTTACAGCAATTTTAGGAGCAAGTCATTTTCCATTTTGCAAGTTTGGATAAGGGGGGACGTATCGCGTCTTTTGGACTCACAGAGCCGTGTACAAAAGGTTGCGAGTTTTGGCAACCATAATAGACGCGAAAAACCGCAGAACACACTTTTTCACATCTAAAGCAAGGATTGAAACCCAAAGAGTATTGTTTTAAAAATGTGTGTTTTGTGGGGGGGTTTGTATACTTTTTTTTCATTGATAAAAATGCCAGTGTAGCTCCGGTATAGCGCTACTACAAACGACCATTGTTAAAAAATTATTTGAATGGGTTTTTTTATGCTGTAAACCCAAGCATTTAAAAATCCATTCTAATTTTTTAATCTCAATGGCTGTGTGTAGTAGCGATATACCGCTGCTAGACCTGCATTGTTATAAAAGATGAAAAAAAATATAACTGAGCAGAAAGCAATGGGACTGCGGTGGTAAAAGGTTTCCTTTTTTCCCTGCATCCTATCCATAGCAGCCGCACACTGCGGTCACTTAAAACTCTGGTGTGTAGCTGGCTTTAATGCACCTAAGGGCATAGCAAAGGACAATGATGTTCTTTTCCCACCTTCCAACTTAATTCTCTAATTTCTTCAGGTTGGTCCAATTGTCTGGCCACTCACACCAGCCCCCATGCATTAGTAAAATGAAGCTTTATCCGGATAATAAATAACAAATTCATGCTAGGTAATGCCATTTCATTTACCGTAGTAAATCTTTAATATAATAAAATTAAAAATCTAGATTACAATATATGGTGCCATTATCTCTTCTGGGCATATCTGCCATCCAAATATTCTATGTAGACTTTCTATTGCTTAAATCAAACTTCCATTATTTGCCCTGCTTTTTGTATCATAAAGCATTAAAATCTGTGGAGGTTAATCAAACTGGCTGTACATCAAGTAATAAAAGTGCCAGTAGCCTATTAGCCAGTATCACACAGTCAGAGTCACAATGCATCTTTAGTGGCTATGAGACACCCTCCAGCTCTTTGAGGAGCGCAGTGTTTCTTGATGCAGCTTGCAAAGGTCATAGAATATTCATTTACATTTGCAACAAACTTCATAAAAAAAATGCTAATTCAGCTGCGTTCCTCTGACTGAGTGCACACAGGGACAGAGCCAAAGGCTTAGACACGTGTGTGAATCGGCTGCTTCAAGTATGGAAAAATATTTGCCCGTATGCTATGATTCTTCACTAGACGCGTTTCTTTAAATTGTGTCACTCACCTTGAGCCATCCATGGGAATATGCCATGTAATTAAGAGCATAGAACAGGGGTCCCCAAACTGTGTGTCGCGGCTCCCTGGAGTGCCGCAGCGCTCTCATTGGGAAGCCACAGAATGTTTTGTCCAATGTGGTGGCACATTGCTATTGCAATTTTACTTCTTGTATTTCTCTCTTTACGTAAATTGTTGTTATACGTTTTAGACTCCAACACTTAACAAATTATTTTGTTATAGGGGTGCCTTGAAAAAACATTAAGACCCTAAGGGTGCCTCAAACTGAGAGCCTCAAACTAAGTCAAGCCATTGTCATAGGATGGATGGCTCATCGAGTAGCACTGATGCCTCACAGCATCAAGGTTGTAAGTTCAAATCCCGAACAGGACCTTATCTGTGTGGAGTTTGTATGTTCTCCATGTGTATGTGTGGATTTCTTCAGGGTGCTCTGGTTTCCTCCCACATCCCAAAAACATAATGGTAGGTTAATTGGGAGCTGACTAAATTGTCCCTAGTCTAAATGTAATTGCCTCTATGTATCAAATCCCCAATCTCCTTTAGAGTGTAATCCTGTGGACAGGGCCCCTCTACCTCACCCAGTCTATTCCACATTGTACGGCGTCTAATAACAAATAGGTCTTCCTATTTACTAGTTCATCTCCTAATGTTAATACAGGCCATGGGTACTGAATGCCGACTGTGCAAAATCTTCCACAATAATTATTGCCATTTTTTTGTACCATTTTGTTTTACTTAAATTTTTTTAATATAATTTTAGTTTCTTCAGTATGCTGCACCCTAGACGACTGCCCGTTTTTGCCTAATGGGTGCGTAAGTATCACGGTCCCATATGTCCCAACTTTCCCGATTTCTGGTGATTGTCCAACCTTCTGGCATGTGCCGTTATAGTGACAAACCTGGGGACAATGCTTTATTTTTATATATATTTATTTTTTACTTATTCTTTGACATATATAACTTAGAAAATAGGCGTGGCTAAGGAAAAGCCAGCAAGAGTTGCACCAGGAGCGGGGTTAGGGGCAGGGCCAACTATTAGCTG
Organism: Platyplectrum ornatum; assembly: GCA_016617825.1. Taxonomy (NCBI): domain Eukaryota; kingdom Metazoa; phylum Chordata; class Amphibia; order Anura; family Limnodynastidae; genus Platyplectrum; species Platyplectrum ornatum. Next base: position 32,757 of record JABWIB010002115.1, on the reverse strand, counting down.
ACTAGCCAGATTCTGAAACAGTTGCATTTGAAAGCCTTAGTTGCTATGGCCATAGTTCTCTGTATACTTCTAACAACACTTTTTTATCAGTTCATCTGACATAAAGATTATAAAAATTGTGATGCCATGTGGTAACATAATATGATCATTCACTGAGACAATGATAAAAACTCCTGACCCGGATAATATTACCGCACTGACTTTTCTCACTTCAGGGATAACTTTGTCCGCTGAGTTGTGAAGCATGAACTTTATCATCCAGCAATAGTACATTATCTGGAGATGTGTCCAGCGTGTTTATGCTCCAGGAGTTATAATCCTATCAAATGGGAAGAATAGAAAAGGATATATGACAAGCTTCATGGTTATATAAGAGCCTTTAGATCTTTAATTTCCCATAGTAAGGGGTGTTATTTGGTACATAATATATATGTTACAGTTAATGTGAAGAAATCAGTTAATGTGCACATTAACCAGGGTGATTGGTTAAAGTGCAGAAAGTTCATTANCTTACCTAGGTAATGTGCACATCGCCTGGGTAATGTGCACATTATCTGCCAGGCACCGTTATAGTCCAGAGATGGAGTCAATCAATCAAACGTGGAGCGTTTTCTGCTCCTTGCGATTGAAACACTACTGTTTTGTAAAAGTCTTGATCCGGACCTACGTGCTTATTCTTAAACTTATTCTTATTTTTAAAGCTAAGCGCAGCTACGCCCCAAAAGAAATGTTTTTATGCCGTCATATTTTATGCCGCTCAGTTGCAGTATCGTAACGAAGAAAGCAATTTATAAAATACTTCAAACGTGTACAAGCATCTAGAGCAAATGATTAGTGAATCTAGTTTGTACGCATTTTCTTTCTTATACCTAGTAAATGAGGGGCGTTGAAGTCGAACTTCAATTTGCACTCGAATTTGAATGCAAAGCTGGCTAATTGTGTCACATTCAGATTATCACAGCACATTTTGAATCCATAACACATGTAAAACCATTGTCTCGATTTCTTCTTCTCATCATGAATTGCTAATAAAAAAAATCCCAATGTACATCGCTCCCATCATCCTGTGCAAAGTCGTGAACTAAATGATTTTCCAAGACACCGGCGAAAAAAATATTTTGCGGGTACTAGCATAAGTCTTATTCTGAATTATAAATAACCTCCTAAATCGCAAATAAACATATCTCAAAAGAGTTTTAATGGAATTAATTAAAAAAATGGCTGTTCAGGGTTTTATACAAGTGTTTGTTTTACATAACATACTGTATTTATGGTTATTTCACCTCCTAAGNGACTCCTAGCACCGCCCCTGGGGACATCATATAATGTATGGGCAGCTTTCTTTTTCTCGTGGCCAGGCTACTTATTTCCTTTTACCATAACCAGCTTTTGTTTATCTCTCTGTATGACTTGTTGTTTAAATTGCTCATAAACCCACTAAGATTTATCTTAAGTGTTATTTTATTCATATTCTGCTATAAATATCTTACAAGTGTCTTTTATTCTCCATAATGCCCTCGGATTGCATTCTACTGTGCATTCATTTCAATTCTCTGATGACCTTCCCCTGTGCCCCTTTTCTTATGATATTATATTTTTTCATTTTCTTATTTTCACTCTTTTTTAAAGAAAGGTTTCAGATTTGCCATGACCTGGTTTGTGTGTTGTGCTATTTCCCCAGTTTGCTCCTTCTCTTATGAGGGCCATAAAGAAAGAGTAAATGCATTACTTGACCTCAAATGTATGAAAAGCGTTGGCTTACTTTACAGAATAATGCTACAAGATATATGAGACGATCTGGTACGAAAACAATAATTCGGTAAATCTATTTTTATTTATATAGCTAGCATTTTGGATGTAGGGGAAGGGTGAGTATGGCGTGGCCCAAAAGAGTTGCTCTACCCGGGCCCAAAATTTTCTCTTGGTGGCCCTGCCTATCGCACAAGAAGCAAATCTTCTGGTCCTGCCCGTTGTCAGAAAAGTGTTTCATAATTCTTTTTACTCTTAAGCTTAGCAGTAAAAAGTTTCCTATAACAACTGGGCTCTGCACACCATTATAGTAAATTAAAAGTGCTACATTTGTATTCAAGGGCCCCATATAATAACCAGGATTATGTAGTTGTTAAACTTTTATATCTCTTTATGTTTCACAGCAATTAAGGAATGAGAAAATCTATACTGAAGACAGATCATTCCTTTTATTTTGCACTTTAAATAGTCTAAAGCCAGACATCTAATTTAGATGAGCGCCAGTTAACGTCAACACCGAAACAACAATAATAATTTAACAATGCATAAAGATAAACTTGGAAATAGCGCGCTCATAAAAATGCAGCCTGTCACGGTAATTTACATGAATTATTCAGGGGCGCAGAGAGAGAAATAGGTTCAGTTTAAACACGTTTGACAGAAAAAAGTGTTTTCGTTGTAAGTTAATTGTGCCCTGTTTATCAAGTGCCTCAGTCACCTTATTCTGATTTGCTGATTTGTAGAGAGCACCTAACAAGGGGAATCAGGAGGGGGATTTCCCATTTGACATGTGTACAGGGGCACCAGAGTGGATATTCACATCACATACATGCGATATTCTAATGCAGTCTGGTAGATGAGTAAACCTCCCTGTCACTCCTCTCTACCGGATAGACCTCCTACTTAGAAAGGGGGATATTTTTCCTTTAACCCTTACCTTCCCTTTCAAACATGCCACACTAGCTCAAACCCCTATCACTCACAGCCTAATTCCAATCTTCCCCTTCTTAAAGGCTAACCTTAATCCTCCATCTCCTGCAAGCTGACCCTTACCTTCCCCTTCTAAAAGCCTAACCTTCTCTGTCCTGCAGCCTAACCCTAACATTCCTTTTATATTAGCCTAAACCTAATCATTTCACAGCATAACCCCAATCTTCCCCTTCTTAAAGCCTAACCTTAATCCTCCATCTCCTGCAACCTGACCCTAACCTTCCCATTCTAACAGCCTAACCCTCTCTGCCCTACAGCCTAACCCTAACATTCCTTTTATATTAGCCTAAACCTAATCATTTCACAGCTTAACCTCAACCGTCCCCTTCTTAAGGCCTAACCTTAATCCTCCATCTCCTGTAAGCTGACCCTAACCTTCCCATTCTAACAGCCTAACCCTCTCCGTCGTGCAGCCTAACCCTAACCTTAACCCTCCATCTCCTCCATCATGATCCTAACCTTCACCTTTTTATTAGACAATCCCTTACCATACCTTTAGCCCACCACAGCCCTTTCCCGTCTCCCAGCGCCCTGATATACTGACATCCACTTGTTGACCACTGCACAGTATAACAGAAGTGTACTGCGACATAATCCTCCTGCATAGAACGGTGAGATTGTTCCCCTAACCTTCCCTTCTAACATGCTAAAGCTAACCCTCTATCTCTCACACCCTCCATGTCCTGCAGCCTAACCCTAAAATTCCTATTATATTAGTCTAAACCTAACCCTCGGTCTCTCCCAGCCTAATCCCAGCGTGCTCTCTTTGAAGCCTAACCTTAGCTCCATCTCCCGCAGCCTGTCCCTAACCTTCCCCCTTGTTTCTCAGCCTTTAGTTCACCATAGCCCATTCCCGTTGCGCAGTGCCCTCATATACTGACCGCTAGAAGGATACATCGGCATTAACGTTTAGGTGCTTAAGCAGTAAATAATCGAGTATTTTATGTGCTAAATAAATATCTCTGTTTGAGTCTAATTCTTTAGAAAATGTCCATTGAGCTATAATTGCAATACCAGTGCGCTTCAGATCAAATTACTTACTGTGCGTAATTATTCTCTAAACCATTTACCAACCTTTATTATACATCACATGCAAATTCTTTTCAGGAGATGTGGACAGTGGAAATTTCATTATATAAAAGCTACAATGCCAGTTAAATTACAGACCGAAAGCTGCACAGAAATATCATTGCTGATAATCCACCTGAATGGTGGCTGGGAAACCGACCCATAATGCAATAGTAAAATGAACATTAAAAAGAGGTGAGAAAACTTCTTGGGGGTAATCAGTAGTCAGCAGTGTTATAGCAGATGATCAGTAAGCGGGCTACGTGCTATGGACCCAATCTAGTGCTCCGCTGGTTCAGAGCTCTGAGAACTTAAAAGGTCACCTCCCCCATAATAATTTACCATTGATCCGGGAAGAACATCGTTGCTCCAAGATTGGAAGTAAGAGATTCTTAGTTACAAGTTTAATATGTATAAATCTATGTTTCACCAATGTTGTGTTATGAGATCCACAATTGTTTAGTTATGCCCCTCTCTGTATATGTGACTTGGGGAAGTTTGAAGGACTTCCTAATTCATCTGTTCTGTTCTCATTCTATCAGAAGCATTGGCTTCATGATTATTTATAACCAATGCATGGGCATATGGAATGTGACTGATGATGCATATTAAAGAAGCTAACAAAGGGTTGCTGACCCTCCCGAAATTTCTGGGAGACTCTACCAGAATCCCAGGAGAGTTTGCAAATCTCCCAAGACCTGGGCTGAGGCAGTGATTCATGTAAATCACTGAACCAACCGTGGTCGTTCCAAAGAATGGGTGGGATGTGATGCTATCAAGTGGCACCCATCACTCCACCCCCCCTGCTGCCAATACTTGGTTTCTCCTGGGTGGGGGAAACTAAAGGTCAGCAACCCTGGGCTAACAAAAAGGGGACTTCATAAAAAGGTTCAAATCCAACACATCATTATTTCAACTGTACACCTTTATTAGAACAGTTGGTTTTATTGAAATTTTGCAGTGACCAAGGGGTGTGTGTAGAAAGTTCTACAACACAGCTAACAGCATACAACATTTAGGTCCTGCCCCTCATGTCACTATAACTCTGCCCAAAGGTCACCCAGCTCAAACCGCAGACCACCCTAGCAGCCAAAATGGTTTGTTCCCTTATCAGGACAAAGTGCAGCAGGACAGTCATCCGAAATCAGGACTGTACTGGAGGTATGTAACAGGTTGTGTACATAAAATATGTCACTACAGAGATAATCCACTTGCTAATATTAATATTATAAATATATTGTTTCATTATAATAACATAAGACCAGATTCAGATCTTTAGGCACTAATGACTTAAGCTGGCCATACACTATAAGATAAATTGTTCCAATTGAAAGATTTTTCAAGAGTGGGTAAAACCATG